>OY978525.1:72410127-72600127 GCA_963854835.1 Megamerina dolium
TTAACCCTAAATATATTAATATCCATGACAGAGAAAATTGCCGACCTATAACAATAAAAACGGTCCTTAACACTTATAATTTAAACCAAAAGGTCGTGTTACAATGAATTCAATGAATTTAACCAAGAAGGATGTTTAGAGTTTCTACTATTCGAATTTCACAAATACTTCGACGGACTCCTAGGTATCAATGCTCTCACCCAAATAGGTTCTAACATAGATTTGGAAAACAAAATATTGCGAACAAAAACTTGTTTGATTAACCTCAAATATAAACCCAATTTGACATCTGGAAAACACATCATTCCAGCAAACTCTAAACAAATTATAAAAATCCCTGTAGACATTGAAAACGGCGATATTTTTATAAATTCAGTTAATATTAACTCATTCTTTTTCATAGCAGAAGGAATTTACCATGCAAAAGATTGGTACAGTCTCGTGGAAATTACAAATGTGTCTGACACAGAACAAGTACTGTTCTTAGAACAACCAATTAAAGTACATACATATAACCCCTCTAATTTCATTGAAGTAAACTTAATTAACATAACCACTTTCGATCCAAATCAATATCAACTTGAACTAAATAACCTTAATATCGCAAACGATAATGAAAATAACAAAATAAAGACAGACCTCTTTAAACTAAAGGAGCTTTACTTAAACTATGCAAAAGATTTAACGATGTCTTTTATAAAGAAGATGAAAATCTTCTGAAAAATTACCACAGTCGACGATATCCCAATTCACACAAAATCCTATAGATATCCATACGTACACAAATAAGATGTGAAAAAACAAATAACAAATATGTTGGAACAAGTTATCATAAGACATAGTTTTTCTCCACGGAGCTCACCAGTGTGGATTGTACCAAAAAAACTCGATGCTAGTGGCAAACAAAAGTGGAGATTAGTAATAGATTACAGGAAGTTGAATGAAAAGACCATTTCTGATCGATACCCTTTACCACATAATGATATTCTTGATAAACTAGGAAAATGCATGTACTTTTCAACCCTCGACCTCGCTAGTGGATTTCATCAAATAGAAATGCACCCGAAGGATATTCCCAAAACAGCTCTCACAGTAGAAGGCGGACATTATGAATATATTAGAATGCCCTTTGGACTAAAAAACGCCCCTTCCACCTTTCAACGTGTCATGGACAACGTTTTAAAATATCTTATAGGAAAAGTTTGCTTAGTCTACTTAGATGACATCATAATAATCTCCACCTCCCTTCAAGAGCATATTTTAAACTTAGGACTCGTTTTCGAAAAACTAGAGAATTCTAATTTCAAAGTGCAACTCGATAAATCTGAATTTCTCCAAAAAGAAATTGCTTTTCTAGGACACATTGTTTCAACGGATGGTATAAAACCAAATCCAGCTAAAATCCAAGCAATACAAAACTACCCAATTCCTCGCACACAAAATGAAATCAAAGGATTTCAAGGTCTCCTTGGTTACTACCGGAAGTTCATAAAAGATTTTGCCAAATTAACAACACCTCTCACTGAATGTTTAAAAAAAGGGAAAACGATTAATTTAAATGACAATTACATTAAAACTTTCGAAGTTTGCAAAAACATCCTAACAAATGATCCAATATTACAATACCCGGACTTTTCTAAACCTTTCGTGCTAACCACTGATGCTAGCAATTTCGCACTCGGCGCAATATTATCTCAGGGCCGCATTGGCAGCGACAAACCAATATGTTACGCTAGCCGGACACTATCAGAATCTGAAACAAATTATTCTACAATTGAGAAAGAATTGCTTGCAATCGTGTGGATAACTAAGTATTTCCGACCATATCTCTACGTTCACAAATTTCAAATAGTAACAGATCATAGACCCCTTACTTGGCTAATAAACCTAAAAGAACCAAACTCAAAATTAGTAAGATGGCAACTGAAACTTAAAGAATTTGACTATGAAATTATTTATAAAAAAGGTAAATTGAATTCGAACGCATACGCCCTTAGCAGAGCGAAAATAAACGACCCTTTCAATAACCCAATAGAAGTAAATCTAAACGATGCTAATTCGAACAACGGTACATCTGATACAACAATACACTCAGCTGAAGAAAATCTGAACGACGGAATACCAATCTCCGAAAGACCTATAAATGATTATAATCTTCACGTAATCATAGAAATATCTAACGATACCCCAAGCACAACTTTAACAGTACCCTTCAGAAATAAAAAAAAAAAAAATAAATAAATATGTGGCACTTAAAGCCCCAAAGGGCTCATTGGCCGAGCTTCTCTTCCATTACTGTTGTGCGTCTTAAATTTGGACAGTATTAGAAGGGACCTACTTATTTTAGCCGGTTCCGAACGGCAGAACACTTGTGACATCACTTTTCTGAGCTTTGTCACAGAGTTCTTTAAGAAGCTTTTTCATGGCAAGTTGTTACTGTCGGAAGAATTGCCAATTGCTTGCCGACAGGTGGGTACCATTCGAAAGAAAAATCTTATCGATATTAAATTTGTTATACATCAGCCGGGGATTGAACCACGACCTACAGATCAGAAGGCGAACACACTAACCACTGAGCTACGTCACACACAAATAAACAAAGACGAATAATCAAAAGGTCCAACTTTACTGAAGAAGAAATAACAAACATTAAATCATACCTAGCCCCAAACAAACTCACAGCAATATATACACAAAACGACATTTTTGCACTTATACAATGCTCATATTCCCGATTTTTTCAAACAGTCGACTTTTCCGCCTAGTAAGATGCACCATTATCTTGACTGATGTAACAGACAACGACGAGCAAGAACAACTAATAAGAAGCTATCATGAAAGATCGAACCATAGAGGAATCGATGAATCGTACTTCCATTTAAACCGACAATATTATTTCCCCTTCATGAAAAATAAAATAAACCAAACAATAAATAATTGCGAAAAAATGTCAAACCCTAAAATACGATAGAAACCCACTAAAATTAATTTTTCAAAAAACAGAAACACCTATCAAACCTTTAGATATTATTCATATCGACATTTATAGCATAAATCACCATCAAATCTTAACAATCATAGATACATTTTCAAAATTCGCAGCAGGTTACACACTTACTGCCAGAACAAGCATAGTTGTTCTCCGACCTTTTAAAGATTTTATAACGCATCATGGTATTCCAAAAAAGATAGTGTGCAAACATTTTCAAGGATTTTTGTACACAATACGAAATAGAACAACACATTACATCCAGGGCCGGATTAACCCTCATTACATCGGCTAATTGATCTTCCATTAGAATCTTATACAAATGACTATGAGTTTTTTGTGCATCAATATATCTGGAGTTCACGTAACTTTGGAATTGTTTCATTTCAATGAAAAATTCTTCCAAATCTCTAGAATAAAAACGAACTAAGTTATTTATAGCTTCGTGGAGGTCTCCATCACTTAGAGAAAATTGATGAGAAATGCAAATCTCTCTGAAACTTCCATATACACTTTCGCACGTCGTTTGATTTCACTGTGAAGATTGTTGATGATTTCGAGAAAACCTTTTGTCCTAAAATCATTTCTCGATGGCGAAAATTCTATTTCTGGAGCATTTCCGTCATTAGGTTGTTTTTTTCTACGACGAGTACATTTTACGATTTCTGTATAACCTACACCAGGTAATAATTGTTTTGTTTTTTCCTCGAAATCATTGAACTTTTTACTCATAACGAGTATCAGTATTTTGTGATTCATCATCAGCAATGATTTCTAGAGCCTCTAATATGATATCAAATGAATCGTAATCTGCATTCGTCGCATTCGAATGTGCTTCCCAGCGTGTAGTTGACAATGTCTTCAAAGTTTTCTCATTGTTTATTTTATTTTTTAATACGCCCCAACGATAGGTGGAAGCATAATAACGAAAAAATCGACTGCATAAAAACAGCACTTGACAGCATGCTCTCCAACCAAATTAAGGGAATGCGCAGAACAGGGAACATAGATCGCATTCTCATTCAAACTCAATATTCTTGCTTGCACACCTTTATACTTTCCGGACATGTTTAATGCGTTGTCATATGATTGTCCTCTACAATTTTGAATATCTAAACCACAGTCTTCAGTAAGAAACTTTAAAGTTTGATTCGCTAGACTTTCACCAGTATGACCTTCCAACTGAAGAAAAGTTATAAACCCTTCGACTGGTTGAACATCGTTCGGAGAAACATATCTTAAAATAATAGACAATTGATCAACATGCGATACATCAGGAGTTGAATCGACAGATAAGCTAAAATACCTACCCGAAGTAACCTCTTTTAAAATGTATGACTTGTCTTTTTTACCCATAATGTTAATGAACTCCTCGCAGATCGTCTTCGATAAATAAGAAGCTACACTTGTCCCAGCATTGCCGTATCTAACAATATGACCTTGCAAAAAAGGATCAAATTTCGCAACGAGTTCAAGTAACCCTAGATAATTTCAGTTGTCCGGCACCCCGAATTGCTCATTCGAACAATCATTGGTAATGACAGCAACTACCCGTTTTAAAACTTCGCGCCAGTATTTTTTTTCACTTAGTAGTTCATTCTCGCGTAGTTCTGGCAGATTATTTTCGTCCTTTCGTTTTTGCCGGTAAATCATCAAACACTCCCGATGTTTTGGATTTTTTTCATGCTGTTGTAAATGACTTCCG
Source organism: Megamerina dolium (assembly GCA_963854835.1). Classification (NCBI taxonomy): domain Eukaryota; kingdom Metazoa; phylum Arthropoda; class Insecta; order Diptera; family Megamerinidae; genus Megamerina; species Megamerina dolium. Next base: position 72,414,822 of record OY978525.1, read on the forward strand.
ATGTTTTTCCAGTCATCATATCCTTCACGAGAAAGTTTTATCGATTGGTCGGGTGGTAGAAATAGCTTGCAATAAAAACAATAGACAGACCCTGTGAATAAAAACCAAAAATTATTATTATCGATTACACTGTGTGCCTAAAAATAATTTTGAAAATTACAAAAAAACGAAACCTGAATACTTTCTTTACAGGTTTTTTTAATGTTAGGCCTATTTATTCGACCGGCTTTCCGGTTTTCTGTCATTTTCCGTTTTCTTTTCTCTGAATGTTTTTTTAAGGTTAGAGAATATAAAAAAAAGACTCATTGACCGCTATTTCAAATTTTTTCCCGTGCAGTTTTTGACCTATTTTATTCCAGAAACGTGATCAGGTTAAGAGGACACAACTAGGACCAATATTACGAGGGCTAAATTTGAAAAAAATCTGTAATGGAAGTATTTAGAGAATCATCACCAACCATTGTAGACAGGTTTCGTTTTTTTTTTTTTTTTGGAATTTTTGAGGTCAGACAGTGTTAGAAATTATGTGAATTATACACAAACTATGAATTAAGGGTGGGTGAGTTACTTTAAAAAAAAAACTTGGTTGAGTTAATATAACTTGTTTAAATTAATGTAACTTTGTTATATTACAAGTTAATCATTAATTTTCAAGTAAGAAATTAGAAGTTACTTTTTAAGCGAATTCGTTTAACCTTAAGTTTTATTTTTTAAGGATTTTTTTTCTTGCTAGAAAAAAACCTGATTCTTTCTCAAAAAATAGAGTGAATTTCGTGAAAGAAATTGATTCAAATCATACATTACCTTTCATTGGTGAATAAATAAGCCAATCTCGGTTTGTTTTTTCTCCATTTGGTTTAGTCCCAAAAAATAATTTGGGCGAACAATATCTCGATGTTGATTCGTTTTCATACCGACGCTTAGATGATTCGAGTGGTCCAGTCGTATTTTGACATGTGGATGGCCCATGTTCAATCCAAAATCTTACATCTTCACTAGTATATTTTTCCCATTTTCCTGGATCGTTGGAACGGTTGGAAATTTCTACACCTTGATTTTTATGTACACTTTCGCCCACAAGAGATTGGTTTGAAGATTCAGGTGTTGAGTTGACTGGATCATCGTTCATTTCTCGATGTTGATTCGTTTTCATACCGACGCTTAGATGATTCGAATGGTCTAGTCGAGTTTTGACATGTGGATGGCCCATGTTCAATCCAAAATCTTACATCTTCACTAGTATATTTTTCCCATTTTCCTGGATCGTTGGAACGGTTGGAAATTTCTACACCTCGATTTTTATGTACACTTTCGCCCACAAGAGATTGGTTTGAAGATTCAGGTGTTGAGTTGACTGGATCATCGTTCAATTCAGGACTAGTTGCAAGTCCTTGACTACCTGATGAATTTGGTGTTTTTACGTTCCGATGAAAATAATTGTCCAGTTTTGGAACTTTTTCTAACACTAACACTTCTTTTTTGCGCACCACTTAAATATGAACGAGACATTTTTTTACATAATATCAACTTAAGACGCTAACGATAGTTTGAGTATTTACTAGTGTATTGCACTTAAACTATCACTCCCGAAAAATGATGGTCTCACTACTCACTACGCGGACTTTTACGTGATAATAACAAGGATATTTTATTCACTTATTCACTTTACACTATGTAATTGTTTACGGTGAGTATTCTCAGACTTGACTATCCCCGTACAGCGAATTCTCCGTCTTATATACAAATTCAAATGTTCCAGAATATTATCGAAAATTCCAGTCATTTATTGTTCTCGAATATTCTCGACCTTTTTATTAACTTCTATTCTCGAACATTGACGAAAAGGTATTTGTTAAATGATACTAAATGATACATTCATTTATTTGTCATCCATCATTAATCATTCACTCATTCATCATTCTAGTTAAAATTTCCGCTTGAAGGCTTCTACACCTTCTGTTCCAAAAAACCGAAATTTTTCAAAATAAAAACAACCAGTGTACATTTTGAGATAATTATTTTTTATTATTCCTTTCACTTCGATACACTTCTTTGCACGCTCATACAATTTGTCAAATGAGTCGGAAATGTCCTTTTTAGGAACCTTATCTAGTTCGTCGGTCGTCGCCTTTTGAATGCGGTCAATTGAGTTTTATTTATTTGAATAAAATTTATTTTCAGTTCTGATTATATTTTTCTTTCACTCTCTAGAATTTTATGTTTGTAAGAAAATTTTAGAAGTCTTTTTCATTTTTCGGGAGCCCCCTAAAATCGGAGGCCCCAGGCAACTGCCTATTCTGCCTACTTGTTAATACGGCCCTGATTACATCGTTCCAACAAACTAGCAGCAATTCACCCGTTGAAAGACTTCACTCTAGTTCACAGAAATATATAGAATAATATTCATTGCAAAAAAAGAAGCAAATTTAACCACAGACCACGAAAATATTTTCCAAGAAACATTTATCACATATAATAACTCTATTCATTCAACCACCAAGCACACACCATACGAACTTTTCACCGGGAAAACTCATGAATTCAATAAAACCGTTACAACGAACACGAGTACCTTTCAAAACTAAATGAATGCAAAGAAAAAATATTTCCATCCATAAAAAGTAAAATCGAAGCCCTTACTCATTACAGAATTGAAAAATTGAACATTTCTAGGGAAAATCCAAAGGATTTAGAAGAAAATAAGACCATATTTAGACTAGAATGCAGAAGAAACAAAATTACACCTAGATTTAGTAAACATAGAATCAAGAAAAATAATGGAATTACTGTAATAACGACTGATAACAAAAAAATTCACAAAGGTAGAATAACAAAGAAACGAAAATTTATTTAAAATTCACTTTCAGTTTACCCTTCATAATTGCGAACGAGATACTCGTAAAAAATATAGACAGAAATGAGAAATTACTACAATTTGAACTCGGGCCAGCACGAATCATCAACAGATACAATAACTTCATTCATGTAGTAAATCTTTCCGAATACAATAATGCTATCTACAAAATTTCAAATGCCGTCGATTACCTAGACAAAAGAAATACCGTAACGAACTCAATCAATGTAACTATATTAAAACTTAATGAGCTCAAAACCAAGTTAGAGATGATCACTCCTAAAAGAAGAAAACGACGTGGACTCTTTAACGGACTAGGTACAGTAATTAAATTCATAACAAGAAACATGGACAAGACTGACGCTGTCGAAATAAACTCACAAATAGAAAACTTACAAACAAACACCAACACTATCCAAAATATTATCACAGACCAAAATACAATTAACATTCAAATGATCCAAAGACTTAAAAACATTACAAACCATATAAACAAACAACATGAAGATATAGAAAAATTTCTCAACAACCACTTACAAATAGAAAATAATATTATTGACCGAGAAGAAGATATTATTACTGATATACAATATATAAACCTAATCAATTACAACATAGACTTATTAAGCAATCACCTGTCTAATATAGCAGATTCAATATTACTTGCGAATACTTGTGAAAGTCACCAATAAGAGTGGACGTTTTTCTCATCTCTCCTTTGATAGAGTCGGAAAAGTAATTGTTTTCGGTAAAAAAATTTTTAATATTTTGCGAAAAGACGCTAAGAAACTCAAGGAGTTATTTCGGTGATTTTTTTTTTTTAGAAAAAAAAAAAAAACAAATTAAATAATAATATAATTTGCAAACATTTTGTTTATAATATGAATGTTCAGCGATCTCCTCTCCGGCAACGGCAATCGCCTGTTAATGTGTGTGTAAACAATAATTTGCAATCACCCGCGCAAACCCCCCCGATAAGTGCATTATCAGTTGATACACACTGCACAAGTGAAAGTAACAGTGCAAATCTTTTGCCTGCACATATTAAAAATTCATCAAAATTTGCAACAACAATAAATACAGACAAAAAAAATAATTTGTTCTATCGTGATATACTATCTCCCTCTATACCGTGGAGTGTACAATGTGCTTCTCCTGCTGTAACACCAACAGCTACAACATCAAAGCAATCAAATAACGGCCCTTCTACTGAAGTGCATGACCCAGTAGTTAAAGCAACTAGTGCGATGACTAATAAAGAACCAGTTGCTGTTCAAACTGGTATTGATCGCTACATTACTGTAGTAAAGCGAAAAAGAAGTCCGCAAAATTCAAAACAAATGAATTCAACAAAAATTCAAAAGCAGAACACTGTCCCTATTAGTTCGGAAAATAGATACGCTCTGCTTTCAGGTGATGAAAGTGATGAAAATATTATCTCCAAGAAAAATTTCAAACCCCCACCCATTTTCTTAAGAGAACGCAACTCAGATAAGTTGATTTCTAGAATTACAAGTCTTATAGGACCAAAGAATTTCCATGTTGTTCCTATTCGCAAAGGCCAAATTGAGGAAACAAAAGTGCAAATCTACAGCGAAACTCATTATCGCAAAGTAATAGCGGAATTTGATGCTGTAAAAAATAATTACTACACATATCAGCTAAAAAGTAGTAAGGGCTTAATCGTTATACTCAAAGGCGTCGAACCCAACGTTGATATTAACGAAATCAAACTTGCCCTTCAGGAAGAAGGGTTTCAAGCCAAAACAGTATTCAACATTCTCAACAAGAGCAATATACCTCAACCGTTATATCGTATTGAGCTTCAGCCTGAAACAAAACCCCTAAAAAAAGGTGAGGTACACCACATATATAAAATTCGATATTTATTGCATCGCAAAATCACAATCGAAGAACCCCATAAGAGAACTGGACCTCCTCAGTGCAGCAACTGCCAAGAATATGGACATACTAAGACATATTGTACCCTGCCAGCTGTTTGTGTGATTTGTGGAGATCTCCATAAATCAAACATATGCCCAAAATCTAAAGGCGATGCTAGCATGAAAAAATGCAGCAATTGTGGAGGTAATCACACTGCAAATTATAGAGGTTGCCCAGTATATGCAACCCTAAAGCTAAATTTCTCCGCTAGCAATCAACCTCTAAAACCAGTTGAGCAAACTCAGATAGCCAACTCAAGTAAGAGACAAAATATTGATGCAACACAATTCTTCTCTGCAATCCCAAACAAGAATCAAACCAATTCATACGCTAACGTGTTAAAACAAAACCTACACCAACAAAGCAACGTAAATAATGAGCAGAAACACTCACTGCCAACCCAACAGCCAAGTACCCTTGAACATTTGCTTCAAACATTAATTCAGAATATGAACCAATTCATGAACTCAATGCAAACAATGATGCAAGAAATGATGAAAAATCAATCGATGTTACTCCAAACATTGCTATCCAGACCATGAGTTGTCTCAAGATATACCACTGGAACGCCAACGGCTTAAGCCAGCACCGTTTGGAGCTAATTCAATTCCTTGAATCCAACCAGATCGACATAATGATGATATCTGAGACCCATTTCACTGACAAAAATTGCTACCAAATACCATATTACAAACTGTACACTACAAATCATCCGCATGGTGAGGCACGCGGTGGAACTGCCATATTGATAAAAAGCAGAATAAAACATCATGTTCTCGAAGATTTCAGTAGCGTCTACTTGCAAGCAACATCTATATGTCTGGAAAAATACATCTCTAAGCTAGTAATATCTGCGATATACTGTCCCCCAAGATACAGTATTACCGAACAGCAATATAAAGAATTTTTCTCAACTCTTGGTAGCAAATTCCTGGTTGCTGGCGATTTCAACGCCAAACACACTCACTGGGGCTCCCGCTTAATAACTCCAAAAGGCAGAAGACTATGTTCAATCATCACTAACCACGGCTACGATGTTATTTCAAATGGTCAACCGACATATTGGCCGACGGACAAGAGGAAAATACCCGATCTCATAGACTTTGGAGTCGCCAAAGGTTTGCATATGGAAAATATCTCCACAGCGTGTAATTATGATCTATCATCTGACCACTCACCCACGGTAATATCTATAAAATCACCAAGCCAAGACTGGTTAAAATTCAAGAAATATATAAATTCCCATCTTCCTCTGAGTACTGTATTAAGAAATGGACACGATGTAGACTCAGCACTCGAAAAATTCAACCAGCTACTCTCATTAGCTCTCAGCTCAGCCACCTGCACAAAGGTATGCAAGCAATCAAACTATAGCCAATACACACCAGCCGACATTGAATTGCTAGTAAGACAGAAAAGAAGACTCCGAAGACAATGGCAAGAATTCAGATCACCGAATCTGAAAACACAGCTACACCACTGCACTCGAAAGTTAAAGCAAGCCTTGAAAAATAAAAACAACAAAGAGTTAGAAGAGCACATAGCGAAATTAACACCTGGTGAAGCGTCAGACTACTCTTTGTGGAAATCAGCAAAAAGCTCAAATCGGCCAATTCTCACTGATTCCCCCATCCGTTTGAGTGACGGAAATTGGGCTAGAAGCAACTGTGAGAAGGGTTTGGCTTTTGCAGACCACCTAAAAAGTGTGTTTACACCCAATCCACCCTCTTCACAGTCCTCATTACCAAAATTAACTTCTCAACCTTGCTCAATAACGCAGAAAATTAAAAAAAGGACATATTCAAAGCAATTTATAAAGATTTAAATCCAAAAAAATCACCTGGTCCAGATAATATTACCGGTAAAATGATAAAAGAGCTACCTCCGGCTTCAGTAATTCATCTCATGCACATTTTCAATGCTATCCTTCGTATTAAACACTATCCCAAATGCTGGAAAACTTCAAAAATTATTATGATAGCAAAACCAGGAAAAGACCCTACAAAAGTTGCATCGTACAGACCTATCAGCCTCCTGCCTCTACTCTCTAAAGTATTCGAAAAGCTACTTGTCATGAATATAACTCCATTTATTAATCTTAACCAACTCAATCCTCAACATCAGTTTGGATTTAGAAAACAGCACGGCACAATAGAACAAGTCCACCGCATTGTAACTCTGATAAGGAACACTTTTGAAGAAAAAAAGTATTGCTCAGCTGTCTTTCTTGATATCACTCAAGCTTTCGATAAAGTATGGCATGATGGCCTTATTTACAAACTCAAACTATTACTGCCTGCAAATATCTCCTCATTGCTCAGTAGCTACCTCACGAAAAGACAATTTCTCGTACATCACAAGGATTACACAACAAATCCATTGGATATTCACGCTGGCGTTCCTCAAGGAAGCGTTTTGGGTCCCTTACTGTATCTCTTATACACTTCAGATATGCCCAATAATAACTATACATTCATATCGACCTTTGCTGATGATACGGCAATATTGTGCTCTCGCTCTGACCCCATAGAAGCTACTAAACTCCTGCAGACTCATGTCGATTCTCTCGAAATCTGGCTAGCAAAATGGCGTATAAAAGTCAATGAATCAAAGAGCGTACATGTAACCTTCACGCTAAGGCTAGATACATGTCCCCCACTTAAAATTAATGGCCAATCAGTTCCACAATGTTCCTCAACAAAGTACTTGGGTATTCACCTCGACAGAAGGCTGACATGGAAAAATCACATAGAGGCAAAGAAAACTCAGATCAAGCTTAAAATGAATCAGTTATGGTGGCTGTTACACAAAAGATCAAAGTTGAATCTTGAATACAAAGTGCTATTATATAAAGCAATCCTGAAACCAATCTGGACTTATGGTATTCAGTTTTGGGGCACCGCATCTCCCTCTAATATCGAAAAATTGCAGCGAATACAATCCAAGTGTCTGCGAATTATTGTAAACGCGCCTTGGTAAATGAAGAACGTTAACATCCATCGAGATTTAAATGTATCCACAATTTCTGAGGAAGTTGCAATGTCCTGCAGAAGCTACATTCAAAAATTACACAATCATCCGAATCCCCTTGCTAGGCAATTGTTGCTGAGCAAGGGGCATCGTCGATTAAAAAGAAAAGACACACTGAATATGCTGTAAAATTGCTACATCTCGCGACTCACCAAATTGTGATGGAACGTAGGGGATATCACATAATTTTATTTAGTTTGTAAGATTTGAATACTTATTGTTAGTTTCTTGTATTTAAGAAAGATTCAATAAAAAAAATAAGCTAACAAAAAAAAAAGAAATATTACTTAATATATTGAACACTATACCAAAATTTATACTGAGTCATGAAGAACTCGAAAATATTTCAAATAACTTCCAAAACCAATCAATTAATATAAAGTCATACGAAGAATTGTACGAACTCCTAAGATTACAAGCCTACTATGACGATACCAATATCATATTTAATATCAAAATACCAATTATATCTAAAGAAATAAGTAGATTTTTTACATATTATTCCACTTCCAATAAATAACACAAAAACAATAATAACAAAACCATACATAACTTATAACAAAAATGAAATTGGGTATTACGATCAAACCTGCCAAACCGTTGAGAAAATGTTCTATTGCAATGAAGCAAAAACAAAAGAAAATAATACTGAATCCAGCTGCATCGGCCAACTTTTGAGGAACCAAACAGCCCATTGTAACCTAAATGATGTCGGTTACATGCAAAACATAAGTTTACCCGAACACAATTTCATCTTATTCATTAACGTACCAAAAACATTAATTAAGTCTAATTGCAGAAGTCCACTGCAAGAAGTCGAAGGAACAATTCTCATCCAATATAGCAACTGCACAATCAACATCAATGGGATAGAATACGAAGACAAACCAGCCATCTACATCTACAACAATATCAAGCGCCCATATTCACGTCAGATTGATAAAAGAAACACTGAACTTACAAAAACTCCAACAGTTTGGATTCCAGAATAAACAAAGCGTACTAAACATCACGAGATTAGCGAAAACCACCAACATCTATACATGCACAGCATTCGGAATACTCGGCATAGCTATCGCAGCTGTCTTCATATATTCTACAAAAAGAATCAAAATCTACCATACATCCCAATCTATCAACAATTACGCTACAGCCCCATCGAATTCGTTGTGGCCTTCGCTTTATTCTAAGGGGGAGGAGTTACATACTATAACCAACCACAGCCACTTCCACCACCAAAGCCAGAACGCAGCAACAACAACAACCAACAATAATAACTATAATCAACAACAACAACAACTCCAGGTGCAACGACCCAATATAATAAGCATTTCATTAAATTCACTTACTTTAGTTAAATAAGCATTTTATTAAATTCATTTACTTTAGTTAAATAAGCATTTTATTAAATTCATTTACTTTAGTTAAATAAGCATTTTATTAAATTCATTTTACTTTAGTTAATTAAGCATTTTCACTCTTACAAACTGTAAATTATGCATTTTGCTTATGTTTTCGCAACAAAATCAATAATGCGTAATAAACATTTTTACTTGTTAATAACTAAAATCAATAAGATATAAATGTATGTATTTTCAGTTCGAACAGAGAGTTGTAACTTAGAAGTAGAGATAATAAATGAAAATTTTAAGAAAATATATTTTTTTATTAAGTTCTACGAATAGAACTTATAACTTACGCGCCACAGCAGATGTTGTTGGCCGTTCATCGTCAAAAACAACGACTTTTGCCTTGGTTCCCTTCTGCCTTGGTCTGAGTGAGGCACTTTCAAAACCATAAAAGACTTTGTTGCCCAGCTTTTCGACCAAGTCAGAGGAAAAGAGGTCCAAAGCAATCGCCAACTCTACAACGTCGCCCTTGTGGAGCCTGTGAAGCACCCGCCACTCTCCGACACACATCCCCGAATTTTGGGACTCTACTTGCCCCAGAATACTATCATTTGGCCAAGAAACGGAGCCGGGGAAATAGCCGATAAAGACCCTGTCCTTTGGCACATCTGCCTCGTCCACAACTAGGGTTGCCAGATACTTGAGTAGTGAAATCAGCACATTTGAAAAAAAGCAACAAAAAAATCAGTACATAGCAAAACTCGAGTACATATTGGTAAGTACATATGTATGTATACTTAAAAGCTATACATATTTACTTCAAAGGTACATTTATAGAAATCCATTTATGTAGGTGTATTTATTGCTATTTAGCATTGCACTTATTAGTGTTTTAATTAAATAAAAAATAAAAAATATTACTGCTGAGATCAATTTAATTAATTTAATTAACCAATGAATTGAAATTAATTACAAATATTTACCACTACTTTGCGTGTCAGCTATGATTTGCTCACCCTCATCAGTTTTTAAAAATTGACAAAATTCTGTGCACGACAACTTAAAATTGTTCTTTATTATAAGTTCACTTTCCAAATTTTTAAGTGCAAGCCTGTTTCGATCTTTCCTCCAAAAATTGAACATCAAACTAAAAATCCTCTCTGTGGCTGCGTTGGAATGTGGAATTGAGAACATAAAATTGCAAATGGTTTCTAAGTTTGGAAATGTTCCACTCTTCAAGAATGCCATCCATTTTTCTTCAACTGATTTACTTTTATCCATGTTGTCTATAAATTTTTTTAAAGCAATAAATTCGACAAAAGGAGAATCTGAATCAATGTTTTTGATTGAAAATCTTTCGGATATATCGGCAAAATCGTTAAACTGAATATCTGAACTCAAGTTAAATACATTTAGTTTCTGAAATTTGTTATTTTCGAATTCAAAATGGTCTTCAATATATTTGATTATTGAAGTTATAAAAGCAACTGCTCGTTTTTTAAATAAGTTCACTTTTTCTGAGTCATCACTTTGTTTGCAAATATTCTCCGCAATGGATCCAAAATAGCCTTGTTCTTTTTGCTGGCAAAGTTTATTATGCAAATTTTTCATTATTTGGAATAAATCGACAATAACCAAATTGGTATTAGATTCCAATTTTTTTATTGTACATGTCAACGTTGTTCCAATATTATGTAACAAGCCTAAGTAGGCCTCAGCTGTGCTATGTTCAAAAAATGAACTTAAAACTTTCGAGCAAGAGTCTTGTGCAGAAAAATAGCATTTAATGGCTTCGAAATTTTTATACAGCCTTTCGATGGCTGGTGCCAAAGTCAGCCAACGGGTAGGGACATGTCGTAGCATATCACTCCATTCTATGTTGCAAAACTCAAAAATTTCCTTAAGCCGAGCAGTCTTTTTAGTAGACGAGCTGAATTCATTAAATATTTTAATTATTAAGTTTTCAAAATCAAATTTCAGTAATTTCAAAGAATTCTTAAAAGAGTTGTTTATCATATGACATAAACAGCCGATTCCTATTAGTTCAGGATTATCTTTTTTCAAAGCCACAAAAACGCTTTTTTTGCTGCCGAAATTGACATTTGCATTATCTGCGCAGAAACTTGATGCGTTGTGTAAAAACAATTGTTGGTCAATAGGTTTCGATTTCAAAGAATCTGCTATATCCTTTGACAGCTCAGAATCTGAATCGTAAAAACTTAATAACTTTATATTTATTCCAGTGTTTTTGTTGAAGTATTTTAGAATAACTGGGAACGTTTTGATGTTGCCCTTATTGGACGCATCTGTAGAAACGGAAAATGGGTGACCGTTTTGCAAGTCTTTTCGTATGGTTTTAACTGAATATTTTGCCAATACGTTTGTTGTTATTTTACTGCACTTTGTTCTACCACAAGTAAAATTTAAAGCTGTTGTTGAGTCGGGAAATAATAACTTAACGATTTTACTTGTACAATCCGCCGACAGGTAGCTGTGGCTGTGCATAACCGTATGGTAAACAAAGGCAGCTTCCGCTAAACCACTGTTCTGGTTTGAAAGTTTTTCCAGGTGTGTGATAAATGTAGACATAGATTTTTGTTGCGAATATGAGGAGGAGCTTTTGCGATGCCTATCACTTTTCATGTGCTTCTTTACGTCTGTTACTCCCCCATTGACAACAGAAAAGGATACGGCACATACGATGCATTTCGCCATGCTTACGTCGCCAGTCCTTCGTATCCAATTGAATTGGGAACTCCACACATCGCGGAACTTGTTGTATCGTTTTCTTTTTAGTCTTCTGCATTTTTTTCCTTCAGGAGCGCGAGTTCGATCAGTGTCGCTGTTAGAGGACGAGCTCGGCTCTTTTTGCATATTTAAACTAAAAATACAAAATACATTTTCTATACTTTTCAGAAATATTTCAACTTTATAAAACTAACATTACACAATTGTCCAGCTCCTCAGCAAATTTAATGTCTCTCTGGCAAACTATGTATGTTTCCGTAACTTTTGTACTGTCTTGAATATTTTTTAGATATATTTCGTGTCACTTACTATAAGTAAGCAAAAAAATCCACAAAAATCAGTCGTCAGCGCAACAAACTTGAAAAAATCCATGCCCAAAGTTGAGTTTTCGATTTGACAGCAGAGTTGGAAGTATTCTTGTATTTGATGTTGCTATTTTACGAAATGTTAGGAAAAGAAACGCTTACAGGGTGACGCTTTTTAAAAATTGCTTAAAATATCATTAGGCTGCAATAACACATACATACATTCGAATTTGTGGACTTTGGTGAAATTTGAATAAATCAGCACAAAAATCAGCACATCACTCAAAAAATCAGTCGATTTTTGTGCTGATTTCGGAATTCGAAAAAATTAGCACAAACAGAAGCGGCGAAAAGAAAATCAGCACATGTGCTGATGAATTCAGCGCATCTGGCATCCCTATCACAACCTTCAATTCGGCTCCCTCCCATTGCTTTAGGGCAGGGATCATCTCCTTCGTCCAATCTACAGTCTCGTCGTCCAGACACTTGACAGCTTCGACTAATAATTCTGAGTCTTTGATGACTCAGAATTATCAGTGATAGACATTCCCACCGACTCTTGGCTAAGTGGAAAGCATATACCCCCCGACTTACAGAGGGAGGATTTGTTACTCCCTCCGACAGGTCCATTTGCTAATTAGCTAAGGGACCGGTTGCCCCCTCGACCAATGATTCTTGTTGCACATTTAATGGTGTGCAGACCAGGTTTATGGTGCAGACCCCGCCCCATGGAGTTTTCCTTTTCCCCCGCCCGACTATCCGCGACCCAAAACCAGCGAGACATGACCGTGCTGAAAGTGGGCCATTGGACTGATAGATAGCCGCACTTCCATGTAGGGCTGACCAATTAGCCAGTGTCCAATAGAACAACTGGCTAGCTTCAACGACTAACCAGGAATCGTAGAAGCCTACTTTCTACCCTTGCTTTGGAGGTAGGCTACGACTTCCATGTGACCCGATCCTGCCCACAGTATGCCCCTACAGGTGTATGTTAGGGGGCTATGTTAAGGCTTATGTTTATAGCGACAAGCCCGCAACGGTTGACGCACTGGAAGCCAATATTGAAGAATTTATTCGTGAGATACCGGCCGATATGTTGGAGAGAGTATGCTAAAATTGGACGGTCGTGGTCAACTTTTACATGAAATCATCTCTAAACATTGAATTATATAAATCGTTCTATCGACCCTAATAACGATTTCATACATTTCTCTAAATTTTATATGTTTTTCCAACATCAAATCCGAAGGCCCTTAAAAAATCACCCTGTAGCAAAAGCAAAACGTGCGTACAGTTTTGTATTGTTCACATTTATGAATTTTTATATTGTTGAATCATATTCAATAATATTTCATCAATTATATCATTTATTTAATATTATTTGTTATTTTTTTAAAATCATGACATCTTATTTTATTTCAAAAATTAGAGTTGAAATTATTTACAAAAAATTTATGTAATATCATTATCTAAAAAATAAAATGAATTATCAATATCCGGTACGCATGTGCAATCAATTTTTATTCTATCCGTATATGTACGAGGGCGGATTTATAATGCAGCTACCTAAGTAGGAAAAAAACAATTTTTTTTTTCAAAAACCATTTATTTCTCAACATAGTTTCCTTTTACTTCGACACAATGAAACGATATTCCAACTTTTTTATACCATCTGAATAATACGATTTCGGGAACCCCTCAAAATACGCGTTAGTTTCGGTAATCACTTCTTCGTTTGAGCTGAATCTTTTTCCTGCGAGCCATTTTTTCAAGTTTGGAGACAGGAAAAAGTCACTACGAGCTAAATCTGGACTATAAGGTGGATGATCAACCAATTCGAAGTATATTTCACGTAATTTTAGCATCGTATCTAATGCTGTGTGAACCGGTGCGTTGTCTTGAAGAAAGAGCACTTTTTTCTTCTTTAAATGTGGTCGTTTTTTCTTGATTGCATTATTCAATTGATCCAATAATGCACGATAATACTTTCCTGTGATTGTGTATCCTTTTTCAAGATACAGTGGCCATAACCTTGCCAGCCGATTTCACTGCCTTCGCCTTCTTCGGAGCACTTCCACCAGCTTCCACCCATTGTTTCGATTGATTTTTGGTTTCAGGTGGTAGTGGTGGACCCACGTTTATCATGTCCAAACACCTCTGTGTAGTGGTCTCTCGAACTCGTTTTTATTCGACACTGAGCAAACACGGCACCCATATTGCCGATAGCTTTTTCATATGCAAATGTTCATGCAAAATGTTGAACACACGTTCATATGAGATGTTTACCATTTCAACAATCTCACGTAACTTGACTCGGCGATCATTCATAACGATAACGAGGATTTTCTTGATATTTTCTTCAGTAACCACCTCTTTTGGCCTTCCTGTTGATGGGATTGTTGCAGTGCTTGTTCGGCCGCGTTTAAATTCAGCAATCCAATATTTTACCATGTAATCTGACGGAGCAGACTCACCGTAATGTTTATCGAGCTTTTCTTTTGTCTCTTTCGCCGTTTTCCCTTTCAAATAATAGTGTTTAATCACTGCACGAAATTCGCTTTTTTCCATTTTTCAAGAAACACAAAAGTTGGTTACTTCAAGCGACTACAACTGTCTAAATCCCTTTAGACAAGCCATATGGCCAGTTCCTGAAAGAAGGAAGTAAAAATAATGAAATAGTATTTATAAAATGAATTAATGATACTTACCATTTTTACTTACCTTACCTTGCATACTTACCATATGGCAACCCAACTCTCCACATAAATTCCCCTTTTATGTTTTTGGGTTTTCGCGGTTCGCGTTATGATCGACCGATGTTATCAATTAAATCATTAAATTTTTGTTATCTCAAAAAAACAATCATTTGTTTTATTGTGGATAGATGTTGTTTTATTGAATCAAAGAATATGACTGACTTGGTTTACAAAAGTTCTTAATATTAAATACAAAATCAATAATGAAAATTGACAGAACTGCATTTTGAATTACACAAAAAAAATATAAAGTACTTCAATACAAAATGCAATTCTGATTAGAAAGCAAAAATAAAAATACAATTAAAATTCTATATAATTTTCATTAGCAGAATTAATAAGTTCAAGCCTCTTAAGAATTTCATTCGTAAAAAACATACTTGAAGCAAAAAGGAAATGCACTTAAAATTCCTTAGAATTTGGTTATAAATATTGTCAACGGAAAGTATTAAAATAAAGAAAATGCAATTCCAACTATTTTATAAAATAAAATTCGATTGAATTCTCAATACCAAAATCAAAGAGTTCAATGCCTCTTATGGACTTCAAGTATAAAAAGAAAATATATTAATAAAAGACGTTGCCCAAAATTAAGTGGAAAACAACAAAAGAACTCTTAAAAACTCTAGTGTACATGTATGTATACATACATACATACATGTTTATATTAATATTTTATGTGGTGGATATCATAACTGTTATCATCTATTCTTTCGGTCCTTGAAGTTTTTCCATCGAGATCGTGCCATTCCGCGCCTTTTTCATTTTTAACAATTCAAAAGATTTGTTTTCGATAGTTTTATACTCTAAATCGTGTTAATTAAGTTGTGCGAAATATTGTGTGATTTAAACGATTTATATACTTATTTATTGTACATACGTATAAACATACAATAATACTATTGTATATATAGAACTATTGTGCCATTACATACAAAGAGTGACAACATTAAAGTGTTGAATAAAAGAAACATCGTTTTGATTTCTGAAAATTTATACGTACAAAAGAATTGTGACTAAAATCATCAAATTGTTCAGCTCAATTTCTAGTGCGTTATATTTATTGGTCCTTCGAGGCAACGAAAAGAATCGTGAAATTAAGAGATGAGGTAAAATTGTGTACATAAAGTGAAGTGCAAAACGTTAAAAAACAAACAATAATACATAACAAGAAAAAAAATAAAGCCACGTAGTGTCAGTGAACATATAATATACAAACACTAGACAATTACAAATTTTATATACGAACAAAAAAAAAACCGTACATAAAGAGGCAAAATAAAGTATGCATTAGAGCGGCCCAAATAAAATTTTATTTTTTTATTTTTTTATTGAAATTTTTTATATGTGAATATTAAAACGAAAATAATTGAATATTAAAAAAATAATAATAATACAACGAAAATTTCGAATTGGCATCGTTTGAATTGGGGCAGCAGCAGCATCAACACCAACACCAGCTAATCAGATAAGATCCTTTTTATATACACATACATATATATATTCTCACATATATTATATACATATTTTGATAAATTCCCATATATATATCACATATACATTTCTATATATTCTCATATATATATTTCACTTTGGTATATATTCACTTATATATACACAAATTTCATTTCTTATATATCCACACATATATACATATATTCTCATATATATTTTTTTCGGTATATATATATTCCCCGTAAATATATACATATTTCTACTTTTATTATATATTCCCATATATACATATATACACATATTTTCACATATATTTCGTTTTGGTATATATATTCACATATATATATACATAGGTCTTTAATATAAATCTCATATATTATATACACCGTTTTATATATTCTCATATATACGTATATACATATTTCTTCTTTATATATATTCTCATATATATATTTTTCTAATTTACACATTATAACATTTCTTTTATCGATCGATCGATACATTTCTCTATATCGATATCGTCGCATAATCGATCAGTGCATTTTGGTGCATTTTTTTTTTTATTTTTTTTTTTTTTAAACTCTTCATTTCACAAATTTTGATAAATTCGGTCAAATATGCCAGTGACGAAATCACCAGAAAAGCAGGAAGTAGCCTCTGAAGGTCGTAGGGCAGAGTCAGCTGGCGCTATTCCAAAAGGCGCAGTGGAAAAAATGCCAAAAGTTCCATCCGAAACAAAAAAAACCCCTAGAAAAAGAGCTTATGACCCCTCCATGAATGAGTTCATTTTCAAGGCGGACAACCTGGTGCATTTCTGCACGAAGTTTTCAACAATTCCGGTTGAAGACTTAACACCTTCTCTCCTGAAGGCTAAGCTCGAGGACTTGAGCTGCTATTATGATCAAGTCAAGTCCACGTTTAGAAGAGTAGGTTTAACGGATGAGGACGAGCTGCCCAGTAATTTCAAAATGGCAGCGAGAAATAAAATGGAACTCTGTCAAGAGCGCAGGCACACCATAAAAGCACAGATTTCGGATCTCTTAGAAGTTCAATCAGCCTCCAGATTGGAACTTCTATCACAAGCAGAAAGTAACTCTATTTCTGCAACAGAGCAGGCAAATAATTCCGCAATTTGCCTGACTGTTCCTACTTGTGATACCGAAACATTTTCCGGCGGGTACGAAGAATGGACGTCCTTCCGCGACATGTTTACGGCGGTTTACATAAACCTCCCTAAACTCTCTTCTGCCCAAAAACTGTATCATCTCCGATACAAAACTGCAGGAAAAGCTGGAGCTATTGTAAAGCAGTACGCGCTCAACAACGAAAATTTCGAGTTGGCATGGAATGCGCTAAAGGCCCGCTTCGAAAACAAGCGAATTCTGGTCGTTAAGCAGATAAAAACTCTCTTGAACCTCCCTCAAGTGAGTTACGAGAACAGCGAGGCAATTCAGAAATTGCAAACCACGATCAATAATTCTCTGTCCGTCTTATCCTCTCAAGGCGTCCCGACAGAGAATTGGGACCCGATCCTGTTGCATATCTGCTGTTCAAAACTGCCTGAAGATTCCTTGGCTCTCTGGGAACAATCCCTAAGTTCCCGCAAGGATCTCCCAACATGGCAGCAAATGGACGAATTCCTGATTCTAAGGTACGAAGTCGTGGAGAGGCTCAACAGCGTCAAGCCAAATAAATCAGAATTTCCACAAAACAGATCCCAGAACAAAACCCAAAACTTTTTTGCAGAAAGCAATCGGACATTCTCTTGTCCAATCTGCGAAGCCGCACATTCGCTTAAATCCTGTGAGCGTTTTAAAAAGTTAGTTCGTGATAGAGTGAGGCTTGTTCGAGAACACAATCTCTGTGAGAACTGCCTGGCCTTTACTCACCATAAACGGGACTGCAAGAGCAAACACTCCTGTTTGCAATGTCAGCGAAGGCATCACACGATGCTTCACATACCAGCAGACAATATTCCCAGTAGGAACACCAAGGTTTTGGCGCAAACCTCCACGCTTCAGCCGCATAATAAGAAAAAGAGCACGCAGCAGACGATAACCCCCTCAAGAAACTCGAGAAACCGGAGATCTCAGGACCGATCATCCGAAGATGAGCAACCCTGCTCATCATGCTCCAAATCTTCTTCAAAGGTGCAAGCATTGTTCACCTCAAATGAGGAAAGAACTCTTTTGCCCACAGCTCTTGTCTCTATAGAGCATCTTGGAGAACTTCACAAGGTTCGAGCACTCATCGACCAAGGGTCTCAACGAACATTCATCTCTACCAAGGTACAAAATAGGCTGAGGCTTCCTTCGCAAGCAACTCACGTCGAAATTTCTGGAATGGGTGGTAAAACCATCCAAAACTCTAACCAGACTTGTACCGTTACGTTAGTCGCCCCAAAGGCTAATAAAAAGTTACAGACACGGGCAATTGTACTCTCACAATTGACCAAATTTCTACCCACATTTAAAATTTCTAAGCTCGATTGGCAGCAATTCGAAATGTTAGATTTGACTGACCCGAATTGCTTCGTGCAGGCGCAAATTGACATGGTCATAGGTAGTGATTTGATTCCTCAAATCCTCCTAACCGGAATCCGCCATAATATCTGTGGAAGCCTTCTCGCACAGAATACGATATTTGGCTGGATAATTAGTGGCCCTATCTCTCAAAAAGTGTCAACATTCTCGACACAGGTAGAGGAAGTTTCCAATGAACTTCTTAGTTCTCAACTAAGGAAGTTTTGGGAACAGGAAGAAGTCAATCAGCCAGCTCAAGTATCGGAAGAAGATATAGCCTGTGAAGACTACTATCAGAGGACCACATCTCGTAGGTCAGATGGAAGATATGTGGTCAGGCTTCCATTTAAATCCAGTTTTCCCGCTCTTACGGCTCTTGGTCACTCCCGAACCATAGCCTATAATCAATTTCGCAGTATGGAGAAAAATTTTTCAAAGAAAGGCGATCTTAAAACCATTTACGATGAGGTTCTCGAAGAATACCTCACGCTGGATCATATGGAACCCACAGGCTCGCATGAAATCATCTCTGATGGCAAGTATTTCTCCTTTTACCTGCCACATCATGCAGTGGTGAGGCCAGAAAAGAAAACCACCAAAGTGCGTGTTGTTTTTAATGCCTCAAGAAGCAGCGGCTCAGGCCATTCTCTTAACGACGTATTACATATAGGTCCCACATTACAACCAGATCTCATGGTTCTCATTCTGAGGTGGCGACTATATCAATTCGTTTTCAATGGTGATGTACAAAAGATGTACCGACAAATTCTTGTCCACCATGACGACCAGGATTTCCAGCGAATTCTCTTTAGCAGGTCACCAAATTCTCCAATTCAGGACTTCCGGTTGAAGACAGTCACATTTGGTGTAAATTGCGCTCCATATTTAGTCATTAGAACACTGCAACAATTGGCTAAGGATTCCAAGAAGAATTTCCCTCTCGTGGAAAAAATAATCTTCAAAGAAACCTATGTGGATGACGTATTATCTGGTTCACATACAATTCCAGATGCAGTAGAATCTTTATCTCAAGTGATACAAGTCCTCAACTCCGCAGGATTTCCATTACGAAAGATTACTGCAAATCATCCTAAAATTTTAGAAAATATACCAAAATCAGAACTTCTCGATTCTGATTTTCTAAAATTCGAAAGTGCCAGTGCCACAAAAACCCTTGGAATACGATGGAATGCATTGACTGACACATTCTCGTACTCAGTATCGCCCATCGAAACAACATCCGCTGCTACCAAGCGTCAAATTTTATCTGCCGTTGCGAAACTTTTTGACCCGGCAGGATGGCTCTCGCCCATCATGACTCAAGCCAAGCTGCTTCTCCAAGAGCTCTGGTTAGAAGGCACCGACTGGGATGAATGCGTGAAACCCAGATCGCTCATCAAATGGAATGTATTTCTGGAGAATATTTCGTCCATTGGTCTCATCGAAATCCCTCGATGGGTACAATTCTCTCCCAAGAAGCGAATCCAGCTTCATGGATTTTGTGACGCTTCAGAGAAAGCGTATTGTGCAGCCCTGTACATACGATCAATGGACATGAATAATCAAATATCCTGTCATTTACTGGTGGCTAAAGGGAAAGTTGCACCTCTGCAAACGGTCAGCTTACCACGTTTGGAATTGTGTGGCGCCGTTTTACTTTCGCACCTAGCCAAGTCCGTTAAAGAAACTTTAGATGTCGAATTCTCAGACATATTTTTCTGGTCCGATTCTCAAATCGTTCTCGCATGGCTGGAAAAACCACCTCACACATGGAAAACGTACGTCGCTAATCGTACAGCCCAGATACTCCAAAACGTTGGAAATGCTATCTGACGCCATGTCATCAGCAGCGAAAATCCAGCTGATTTGGGTACACGCGGATGCAAGCCCCAAGATCTTGTGTCCAATACTCTTTGGTGGAATGGCCCTGCATGGCTTCATCACCCCGAAGAAGCCTGGCCAAAACCAACACTTTCCAGTTCTTTGCCCCCTGAGCAAAGGAAAGTAGAGGTTCTTCTCACGTTAGATGACCATACCGACATTCTCGATCAGTTCTCATCATTTTCAAGGGCACTACGTGTGATTTCTTACGTCTTCCGTTTTGTCCATAACGGACTCTCTAAATTGCGAAAATCTTCTCCAATTTCGAATTCCTCACTCTCGCAGGACGAAATTCGTTTCGCAAAAAGCCGGCTAATCTCGTTAGCCCAATGGCAATATTTTCCCAAAGATCTGAAGGCTCTTCTCAGCTCAACCGCAGTCAGCAATAAAAGCTCCTTGCTGACTTTAAATTCTTTTCTCGACAAGGAAAATCTCATGAGAGTAAATGGTCGATTAACTCATTCTGGTCTTAGTTATAGTGAGCGCCACCCCATAATTCTTCCTGAAAAATCCCGATTTTGCGTTTTGTACCTCGAGTTTCTCCATACTCTGCTCATACACGCAGAACAAAGGCTCATGTTCCGAATGGCTCGACAAGAATTCTATATTCCTCGTCTTAAGCCCCAAATAAGGAAATGCATATTTCTATGCAAAGTTTGTACCATCCACAAACAAAAGGTTCGATCACAGATCATGGCAGCTCTGCCGCCTGAACGGTGTACCTTGTCGGTACCTTTCGCGACCACAGGTGTTGATTTTGCAGGCCCATTCCAAATTAAAGCATCTACGCTTCGAATTGCTGCCTTTCTCAAAGGGTATGTGGCTGTATTTGTATGCTTTTCCACAAAGGCCATTCACTTGGAATTGTGCTCTGATCTCTCTACAGAGGCATTCTGCGCCGCATTTGCCAGATTCGTTGGCAAAAGAGGCCTTCCCCGCAAAATCATGTCGGATAATGGTACAACTTTCGTTGGAGCTCAAAGAGCCATGAGTAAAGAGTTCCTCAAATTCTCTAAGGAGGTGTCCAAAGATATTCTGGCCCAATACTCTCTGCAAGGTATTGACTGGGTTTTTATTCCTCCCAGTGCGCCTCACATGGGCGGTCTCTGGGAGTCGGCAGTCAAAAGCTTTAAGGCTCATCTCAAAAAGACTGCCGGCAATCACAAATTCCGCTTCGAAGAGTTCTCAACTCTGCTCTGTAGAATCGAAGCCGTGCTCAACTCTAAACCATTGTCTCCCCTCTCTCAAGATCCCAACGAACTGATAGCGCTAACTCCAGGTCACTTCCTGCGAGGTGCTCCACTAACGGCCTTGCTCGAACCCAACTCGGAAGATATATCCCTGATAAACCGATGGAAAAAACTCAAGGCGCTTCACCACCAGTTCAGCCGCAGATGGAAAACTGAGTACCTACAAGATCTGCACAAACGCTACAAATGGCAACACCCTCAAAAGGAGCTGGAAGTAGGTCAACTGGTGGTCATCAAGGATGAGCTGCTGCCCCCCAACGAATGGAGTCTCGGGCGCGTCACTCATTTGTATCGAGGATCTGACGGCCACATCCGTGTCGCAGATATTCGGACAAAATCGGCCGTTCTCAAGCGGCCCATAGTAAAATTATGTATTTTGCCGCTCGCGTAAAATCATAATATCCAGAAAAATCTCTTTTTTTCGCTATCAGACTTTGGCTCAAGCCCTTAAGCTAATTTCGTTTTCAAATGTTATCTTTCCAGTTCCGCCCATAGCGATCATCATCGGTGCCAACTATGTCATCGGCTCCACGCTCTGCGGTATTGCCGCGGGTTTTTGGCGATGAACACAAGCCAGAGGGAGGATGTGGTGCGCGCGCATCGATACTGCCGCAACTGCCTGGCTCGGTCGCACGGGACCGGATCGTGTGATTCGCCAAACTCATGCAAAAAATGCAGATTGGCGCATCACACGCTCCTCCATCCGGTCCGGTCCCCTACTGGGCATGGGCCACCGAATTGCCGCACCACCCAACAGCGTCGACGACGTTCGCCACGTGGACAACCTGAAGGCGGACGCACGAGGCATCGTCCTGAACCCCGGCATCGGCGCAGACCTGAGGATCTCCGCCACGGATTGCAGCGAAACCCTCCGCGCTCTCGTCGCGTCGAGCAACCACATGTAGCTTCCACCCCGAGAAGCTCCCAGCCGAGACAACGACCGACTCCCGATGTTCGTCGGAGGACAGCTCGAGCGATCGAGGACGCGATCGGTTCACTGTCCCGTCTACGAGATGCACTCAATTAATGCACGAGTGCATGCGGGCCGCGATGTCTAAATCCCTTTAGACCAGCCATATGGCCAGTCCCTGAAAGAAGGAAGTAAAAATAATGAAATAGTATTTATAAAATGAATTAATGATACTTAACATTTTTACTTACCTTACCTTGCATACTTACCATATGGCAACCCAACTCTCCACATAAATTCCCCTTTTATGTTTATGGGTTTTCGCGGTTCGCGTTATGATCGACCGATGTTATCATCTATTCTTTCGGTCCTTGAAGTTTTTCCATCGAGATCGTGCCATTCCGCGCCTTTTTCATTTTTAACAATTCAAAAGATTTGTTTTCGATAGTTTTATACTCTAAATCGTGTTAATTAAGTTGTGCGAAATATTGTGTGATTTAAACGATTTATATACTTATTTATTGTACATACGTATAAACACACAATAATACTATTGTATATATAGAACTATTGTGCCATTACATACAAAGAGTGACAACATTAAAGTGTTGAATAAAAGAAACATCGTTTTGATTTCTGAAAATTTATACGTACAAAAGAATTGTGACTAAAATAATCAAATTGTTCAGCTCAATTTCTAGTGCGTTATATTTAACAACAAATAAACTAATCAATGAATTTGGGTGAAATTTTAACACCCGAAGTTTGACAGATCGCAATTTCCAAAAAAATAATAGTTATTGGGTTTGTGCTGCCTTTTTCGTACTTAGGTAGCGTCTTTATCAATCCGCCCTCGTACATATGTTCATACACATCTGCAATATACAATCAAATTGAGAAAAACTTAGCACGCATGTCAACCACCGTTTGCAAACTTTCTCAATTTTGTTTCTTTCTATAAAGTATATGTATGTATGTTCGGCAAAATACTATATTATTCATTAGATGTGTTCTTTGCTCGAGAGTTTGAAAAAAACACTCGCTTATTTGCCGAATTGCATGCAAATTATTTTAAATATAAACAAAACTAAGCAAAATAAAGCAAGTGCAAATAAAAATTTATTTTAAATAAACGAATATATACCACAGATTCCGCAGAATTGCTTTTTTTTTGTTTTTATTTCGTTTGCAAATTTCACTAACACCCATTTATACCACCAGCGTTGCTAAGCAAGTAAAATGGAAATTGTATGAGTTTGTGTTCTTTTGTAACTCGCTTACAAAACTCGCACACAATCGGCAACACAGCAACTGCGATTGAAGATTTTATCATTTTGTGCCATCCATCATAGCCAAATCTCCCGTGGTCTCTTTGGTCAGTTCTTACTCTCTTGCTCTCGCTCTCAATTTTTCATTTTACATTAGCCGCATTTTTTTGCACACGAGTTGCAAAAGAACACTGACTTATTTGCCGAACTGCATGCAAAGCAACAACAAAAATAAGCAACATCGTCTATTTTAATCGAGTTCAATTGAACTTGCTTATATTTTAATCGACCTGAGTTATAGTGTTGGAAAGTAAAAAACACAGCACTATTGTGAATTGACTACTGGAATATGCTTGGGAAATTTCAACAACACGTCAAATTATTGTAAATATAAACAAAAATAAGCAAAATAAAGCAAATGCAAATAAAAATTTATTTTAAATAAACGAATATATTTACCACAGATTCCGCAGAATTGTTTCTTTTTTGTTTTTATTTCGTTTATAAATTTCACGAACACCACCAGCGTTGCTAAGTAACTAAAGGGAAATTATATTCAAGTAAAAGGAAATTAAATGCGATTTGGTGTTCTTTTGCAACTCGGTTACAAAGAATGCAGCTATTGAAAACAAAAACAACGCGCGACGTGATTGAGACCGTCAACATAACAGCCGCCTCAGCCACCAAAATCAAAAGGAAGACAGTGAACACACATATTGTTCGTCTTTCGTCGATTACACTCGCATGGTACACATACGCATCTACGCTTGTGTATTTTATGTTCCTTTTGCTTTCATTTCTTCAGGAATAATATTTTGCATAAATAAATAAATATCAACTTTTCATAAAGAATTATAATATTTTCAAAGGAGTAGGTTAATCAACAAAAAAGCGAATGCACCACAGAAAATATCGGATTTTGAGATGATTGAAAAGTTACTTTTCCACACAATGAGTACATACTTCGTGTCGTAATTTGTGACATATATTTGTGCAATATTTTCGAGGCCGTCATATCCCAATCCTTCTAGCTCAACGTCAGGATTAACACTTCGTACTTTTCCAGTGAAAATTATCCAGCAAAGAAATTTCTCAGAAATTGACACCATTCGCTAGCAGAGAGAAAAATATACGAAAAAGTACGAGAACGCAAAACCAGCAAAAACCTGCTAGTTTCACGAACAGCTGATATTCCACTAAGTAAATTGCAATTGTTCGTTTGCTTGTTTACTTCGTTAGTTTGCGATCAGCTGTTTTTCTAACTTGCAAGTTTCTACAAGTACAAATTTTTATTTTTTTTAATACTAAGAATTTATTGAATCTTTCTAATGTTGTGTACTATTTTTCCAAAACACTTACTAAGTACCTAGCTCACAAGATTAACACCTAGACCTAAGCTCTTAAATATCCCTCGAGTCTAACACACTCGTTGGCTGAAATAAAACAATTATATTTTATTAAGGATACTTGCGGTTTCTACTTTATTGCTGGTGTTTTTCACTTTTACACTAATACTGGAGGGCCTCGTAAGGATCGCAGTATTTACACTTTTTCTTAAAGCTAACACTTCGGTGTAAGACTCACAACTGAACAGCCACTGCCTTCAGTAAGCTGGCAGCTTATATCCATGTTTCTAATAGCCTAGACAGACGGCAGCCTAATTCCGGATTACCGAGTTAATTCGAATTAACTCGGGCATTAACTGCAGCTAATCCGCATAAACTTTATGAGTTAATTCTCAAAATAAAAGAGGATTAGGGAAATTTGCTATGGCAACACTGCTGAAAATTGTCTATTGTGAATTTTTCTCCATCCATTTTACAAAATATTAGGTGTGTTCGAAAACAAAATACTTTCAACAATTGTTAACAGTTTTCAACATGAAAAGTGTTGGCGACCAAATAAATCCAGCTGTCAATTACGAGCGGTGAATGTCAATTTACAAGTTTCTGATAATTTTCAGTTCACGTACTTCTTGTAGATTTTCTCATATCGAGAGTGATAGACGACAGAAATTGATAGTGATAGAAATGTAAGTGGACAGACCTAATAAAACATCAATCAGCCGTTTAGTTAATCCGCAATACTGCCGTCTGTCAGGTTATTATTTTATTCGGATTAAGTGCGCCGGTAATCCGGAATTAGGCTGCCGTCTGTCTAGGGTATAACACTAGCCACATATCAATCTACCCACATACCAACATATAACATACCATAATATATTCACACCACTTGTGTGTATGTATATACTATATGTGTTTATGTACACGATCGATGCACTCTCCATGTGTGTTTATTCTACATGAGAGAGCAACTTTTTGATATTCTCACATATGAGTAGACAGCGTGATTTTAGTTGTCATGTATGCTTACACAGGTACGCTTACGTAAGTGCAGAACTACGAATTGTGTGGGAAAGTGCTTTGTCAGCATTTTCACACCCAGCTGCAACTCAGTTGGCGCAATGTTCTGACATTTCACAATTATAAGTAATATTAGTATGGATTGTGTATATCACAACTTCGAGCAATGTTGGTATGTGTATTGACAAATATGTAGTTCCCAATTTCGGGAAATATGTCGTGAGGCAAAATATGCATATGTGCATATTTCATATTTTGGCTCGCAACATCCCTCCCTTCTCTCAGGAAGAAAAAATTATGATTATGAAATAATAATAATTTTTTCTTATAAGGAAGAAGTTAAAATTATGGTTATTTTATAAAACTTAGCACAATTAAAAATTCATGATACTATTAGGAATAAAATACGAAGTATTATGTACATATATGATTACTGGTAATTCGGTGATTATGGTGCCGATAATGACGATAAGTTTCCTGCTAGTTGTTGTCTGCTGTACTTAGCTTTTTTTCTAATGGTTTTGTTGCAGATTTTGTTGTTGAAGTCTAGTGATGAAAACA
The DNA here is from genome assembly GCA_963854835.1 of Megamerina dolium. Lineage (NCBI taxonomy): Eukaryota > Metazoa > Arthropoda > Insecta > Diptera > Megamerinidae > Megamerina > Megamerina dolium. The sequence goes on from OY978525.1 coordinate 72,442,018, forward strand.
GTAACTTCTCCTTTATCAAGGTTCGATTTTTGTTTCGGCAATTAGAGCGAGATTATTTACATTGGGTTGATCTTCTGGATGTTTTGTCATGGAATCGTTATCTGGATTATTATTGTGGAAAGTTGGTTTGGTGTGCTTGTGGATTGATGTTGGTGTCTAATGCGTCCAATGGTTTGATTCGACAGTTTTTTTTTGTATAGCAATGGTATGAACAATAGCTTGCAAAGTGGGTTTTATGTGTACCGCACTGCTAAGCAATATGGTCGATGTGAAACTCTGTACTCCTGGTGTAAGTGTTCAATAATTGGAGCAGTAATGAATATGTAATTTTGGTTCTTTTGTTTATCATTTTCTTCTGATGTGGATCAAAATCCATTGTCACTGATAAATACAGTAGCTGAAATATTTCATTCGGTTTTGGTTGCATAGCTTTATTGTTGATGTCTCAATATTAGCTATTAGCTATTGTTGATATCTCATAGCTATTATTGTCACGCTGTCTAGGTACGACCAAGTTATTTGTTGTAAATTTTATTGTTTTGTAAGATTTTTATGGCTACTCGCTGTACTGCGCCTGCTTTGTTTTCTGCTATGGGTTTATTTGTTCTTTACTGCCTCAAGGATAGTTTTGTGCCATCCTTCTCTTGGTTGTTACTGTTGTTAAAGCTGTTAATGTTGCTGCGTTTGCATCTCTCGCAATTTCACAGTATGAGTTGATTTTGGATTCTCGTGGACATACTGCTGCTCTCTTGTGTTTGTAGGGGAATTACCAGATTCTTTTTCCATAATAGATCACTTGCATCTACTATATATATTATAACTACTATTTAGTTAGTTTTTCTTTCGAATGATACCCACCTGTCGGCAAGCAATTGGCAATTCTTCCCACAGTAACAACTTGCCATGAAAAAGCTTCTTAAAGAACTCTGTGACAAAGCTCAGAAAAAGTGATGTCACAAGTGTTCTGCCGTTCGGAACTGGCGAAAATAAGTAGGTCCCTTCTAATACTGTCCAAATTTAAGACGCACAACAGTAATGGAAGAAAAGCTCGGCCAATGAGCCCTTTGGGGCTTTAAGTGCCACATATTTATTTTTTTTTTTAGTTGCAATGACCAACTTTTCGTACTTGTAGCTGGTACGATTTTTAATATTATCCGTTGAAAACGGAACGTGTTTTGTTACATATATTCCATCTTACTTTTACGGATATATATATACGGATATATATATATATTTGTTTTTTTTTTCGTGATATTTTTTTGTTTTTGTTTTGTTTTGTATTCAACCTAGCTAACCTATTGCTTATTTATCATATTTCGTCATATAAATCCTAACGTGTTCTTACTATATTGTATTTACTGTATATTTCTAACCCTCTAGTTGCCATTTCCTTAAAATATTGTACTGTTTTTGGATGATCCTCTATACTTAGCATCGCCCAGTGCACATGAGTATCCACACACCGAATTACAATTCAACGCGATGAATTGCAATTGATGTCTTTATACGCATGAACACTGCGCCTACATCTTTCTAATTCGCAAAATATTCTAAATTTTTACATTAATGTATATATATATATATATATATATATATACATATATATACATATATATATATATATATATATATATATATATATATATATATATATATATATATTTTTTTTTTTGTGTTCCAGCGTTGATGTTGCACTTTATCCATAGTTTAGTACTTTCCAATTTCGACTTCAGCCATCTCTTTAGTGTACTTATATTTCTTGAGGGACCCTCTATTCTTGTACGATAATAATGGAGAAAGTTTTAGTATTTTAATGTATTTTTTGTATATATTATATCTTATTGTTGTCAAAAATGATGTATTTAAAGGAAGGAAAGTAGAAAGAAAAAAAGAATTAATAAATGTAATTCTAATACAATTCCCATAATTGTCAGTCGATTAAATTTATTTCCCTACATCTATGGTCAGCATATTATAAAACGACATTTGATTCATGATGTATTATTATTATTTTTTCTTGCATTTTTCATAGTTGTGCATTTTGTTTGAAATTTGATTCTTGTATATCTATATGCGATATTATTTTGAGTGTCGTGCTCACGTTGTTGTACAAGTTAATGCATTGTTATGCATTTTGCTTAATATGGTCAACGTGCTATTAATTAAATTTTTTTTTTGTACGGAATTTTGTTTTTTTTTTTTTGCATTTTTGTAGTATTATGTATTTTGCTTGGTCTGAAAATTTAATTCTCTTGTATCTTTGTTTTGTACATTTCGTTCTCATGCTTTTATGCATACTTCGTATTATGTTATTGTAGGGTGTTATTTGTAGAGGTTTGGATCCTCGAATTTAATATTAATCTAAGTTTGGGTGGAAGGGTTTTATTAAATTATTGTGTGAAGCTTAACTAATAATTCTTACTTCACACTATTGTATTTTATATCCTAACTGAATTTTCTTTTTTTTTTCTTCTACCACAAATACTATTACTTCGTTAAACTACTACTACTTATTGATGAAAATGTTTTAGTAAGTTGTTATGGTACTTTTTACCATTTTGTTCGATTTTAATAGTCGTCGTTACTGGGCTGTCCACATGTATCACTTCGTATGGTTCAGTCCAGATGGGACTAAATTTATTTTTTCTAGTCTGGTTTCTCAGTAATACTTTATCACCAATTTTAAAAATTATAGAGTGAATCCCTTTGCCGTATTGAATTTTAGCTGATTTCTTTGCTTTTTCTTGATTTTTTTGAAGTAAAATTTGTACCATTATCAGTCACTAAAATTTTTGGTATGTTATATCGTGCAATAACTTCGTTGTAAAACGCTTTTGCTACCGTGCTAGCTTCAGCATCTGGTATAGCTACACAAATAAAAAATTTGGAAAAATCATCTTGAAATGTGAGTATGTTTTGTTTCCAGATGTCGTCTCTGGAAGAATTCCTACCATGTCCATATATACCTTTTCAAATGGCTTAGATGGTGTATCAGTTAATATCATTGGCATTTTCGTGAGCCTTGAGTTCTTGTTAGTTTGACATTTTTTACAATTTTTAACATATTCTTTAATCTGGCTTCGCATAATTTTCCACCTGTACTGTCTTCTAATCCTGAAATAAGTTTTCAACGCACCCTGATGCCCTCCTAAAGGTGAATCATGGAAGTTGCGAAGTATCGTCGATATATCTTTCTCATCAGTGAGAAGTTCCGCATTCTTGTTCTCCTGATTTTCTGCATTTTCATCTAGTTCTAATTCGTCATCAAAGCTTTCTTCAGGCTCTTCTTGGCTTTCAGTTTCATCGACTTTATTCCTCGCCATAGAACGAGTCACAACCATTGTTGACTCCTGATTCGGTTGTGAAACTCTGCTGAGCGCATCCGCGTTCAAATTTCGTTTGCCTGGTTTATAAATTATTTCAAAATTAAATTCAGATAATTTGTGCCTGAAACGTGCTAAACGTGATGTCTGATCCTTTAGGTTTGCAATTCCTCGTAGTGGCTGGTGGTCGGTGTAGATCTTGAACGGTCTACCGAGTAGATAAGCTCGATAATTCTTCACAGCCCACACGATAGCCAGGAATTCCTTTTCGATAGTGGAAAACATTTTCTCGGTATCACTGAGCGCTCTGCTCGCAAAGGCTATTGGTCTATCTTTTCCAATTTCACCTTGTGATAGAAATGCACCTACAGCCTCGTTGCTGGCATGTGTTGTTAACACAAAAGGTTTAGAAAAATCTGGGTAGGCTAAAATTGGCGGAGAGCATATTGCTTGCTTCAAATCTTCAAAAGCTTTCTGACATTTTTATGTCCATTCAAATTTCGCGTTTTTTCTGAGTAGTTTAGCAGTGCCATACTAGCCATATTCTCAACAAATTTTCGGTAATAATTTACTAAACCTAGAAATGCCTGAACATCTTTCTTATTTTTTGGCACAGGAATATTTTTAACACATTCCACCTTACCAGAGTCTAGTAACGCTCCTTCCTCAGTGCATTTATGGCCTACGTAAATTATCTCTTCTCGTAGAAACTGGCACTTTTCTGTATTTAACTTCAAGTTATGTTTACGTAAAAGTCCAAATACCTTCGTAAACGCGACTCATGTTGTGCCAAGTTCCGACCATAGACGACGATGTCATTCAAGTAGACAAAACAATCTATACCTTGAAGTCCTGATAGTACATGGTTCATTTCTCTTTGGAAGGTGGCAGGGGCTCCTGTTAAGCCGAAAGGCATTCTGTTAAATTCATAGTGTCCAACACCTGTACTAAACGCTGTTTTTTCTCTGTCTGATTCTTTCAATAACACTTGATGATACCCACTGGCCAAATCAAGTGTAGTGAAATATCTACAATGACCTAACTGGTCTAATATTTCATCGATGCGTGGAATGGGAAAAACTTGTTTAATAGTGGCGTCATTTAATTTCCTGAAATCTACTACTAGCCCCCATTTTCTTTTACCATCTTCTCCCGCTTTCTGTGGCACCAAAATTATGGAAGAATTCCAAGGCGATGAGCTGGGAATAACTATGTCGTCTTCCAACATTTTGTTTACTTGCTTATTGATTTCTTCCTTAAGCGCTTCTGGTAGCCTGTACTGTCTTTGGTTGATTGGCGCCTGGTCTGCTCTTATTGGTATTGGGTGTTTTATACCTGTGGTGTGAGAAAGTTTATCACCTTCCAAGAAAAATAAATCGTGGAATGACTTAAGTATTGCATCTCTGGAACTCTTTTCCTCAATGTTTAAGTTTTCGTCTAGTTTAATTTTTTTGAATATTTTGGTAACCGTTTTTTGGCTAATAGTTTCCTTGATGTTATTTATTTTATGAGCTATGTCGTATTCTTCGTGTTCTGAATGATTAAATTTAATTATATTAATTTTAAGCTTATTAATTACAAGAATTGGGACATAAACTGTGTTGTCCGTCACACTGCTCAATGTCTCGCCTAAATATATTCCAGGAGATACTTCCTGTTTCTCTCCTATAATTGTTTCAAAATTCGTATTTACTTTAATAGGGACTACCTTCATAGTTCTCCCAGGTACTACAACCTCACTGGTGTGTAGTATTCTATTGTCCTCGTACAACGGTTTGAGAGGTAAAGTCATCAAAGGTTGTTTTCATTCACCGAAGAAAATCAGCTTCTTTTTCATGGTATTGATAACCGATCCATTCAATAAATTGTCTCTAACTAGGATACCAACAGCAGGTATTTCTCTCTCTTCAGAGATTAAGTGTGGTTCTAAAATCAAATCTTTAGTCCTATCGTGTTGGACTGCTATTGACCCTAATGTGGTGACGAATCCTCCGAATGCACCACTAAGATTTTTCCTTAAATTTCGGTTCTTGCTAACAGATTAATTAATTACTGATGACTTTATTAAACTGGTATCTGCCCCAGAGTCTACAAGTAAAATGAGTTCTGCATTTTTTGCTTTCTCACACGGAAACTCAATGAACACATCATCTTCATCAGAGACTCCCAAACAGTAGCCATGTTTGTTATTACTGGATGGGAAAATGGTTCAACAATCCCCCTGGACGCTTGACTACCATTCGCAATCTTGCGAAATGGTACCCACCTGTCGGCAAGCAATTGGCAATTCTTCCGACAGTAACAACTTGCCATGAAAAAGCTTCTAAAAGAACTCTGTGACAAAGCTCAGAAAAAGTGATGTCACAAGTGTTCTGCCGTTCGGAACCGGATAAATAAGTAGGTCCCTTCTAATACTGTCCAAATTTAAGACACACAACAGTAATGGAAGAGAAGCTCGGCCAATGAGCCCTTTAGGGCTTTAAGTGCCACATATTTATTTTTTTTTAGAAACTGAAACAGCTCAGCTGTATTTGATGCACGGAAATCATGGTATTTACACAACACCTAGAAATAATCTTACGAGATGTACTACCCGTCTTCAGCTGTTCAAGAGTTCGTACATTACAGAAATGCTCCGGATTTTACTTAATAACCGTAGATGTTCTAAAAAATATATGAAATAATTCATTGATTAAGCTAATAACAATCATGAATGCATGCTATCTACTCCAGAACACCTCACGCACTGTTCTTGTGATTAGGGGTGAGCGATTTAGCATCACCGATTATTCCACTTCATCAATATTCTAATTATAAATACACTACGACAATGATAAATGATATATAGATCCAAGACATTATACTTTATTTTCATAATTTTCCTCAACAATATATATTCCTCAGCAAAATATACTGATTGTGCGTGTATATATACGAATTTGTGTAGCATGACATATATTGTATAATGAGGAGTCTTTTCTGAATCATAACGTGCGGATAAAACGCCGTAATGCCTCCATAAACGCGCTTAAAAATCAGCGTTTCCAGTTATTCGGAATGCTTCCAATAGGTTCTTATTTTAGAGTGTTTTAAGAGTTATCTGCCTAAGCGGTTAAGACTATTTAGACTAATTTAAGAATCATTTTTAGAGCGCTCATATTTTGGTTTGCTGAGTATAAAGATAAACGTATGTTAATATGTACGCGAAGCTTCCTACAAATTAATGTCCAACTTTTCAATGTTGTCTGTTTTGTGAAATAATGTCGTTATATGAAAATGCATGCATTTTTCATTCCTCTTTTCCATTTGCTTTTTGTTTTGTAGTCACACTATTACATACGATTATGTGTGCATGAGGATATTTCCCAACGTTGGGAATGACACTTGACTTTATTCTATTTTTATTGTTATTATGCTCAAAAAATCTGAATTGATTACACTCTAAACACTCGTTAAAAATTTACTCATTTGTTGTAACCATCATGGACAATTTTTAAAGAATATAGTAAATAAGTAAGGCATGCTGTGGCGTATGCTGATGACATTGACATAATTGGCATGAACACGCGACCAGTCAGTGCAGCATTCTCATAGTTGGAAAATGGGTCGTATTCAATGGGTCTTTCGATGAACGAGAGCAAGACGAAGTACCTAGTGTAAAAAACAAAGAGTCCCAGCGTCTTGGACAGCACGTCACTTGAAGGACTTTGTCTATGTAGGAACCAGCATTAGTAGCAGTAATGACGTCAGCCTGGAGATAAGATAAGTACTTGAGAATTCGAGCCCTCTCTCGAGAAACGAAAACCACACTCTATAAGTCTCTCAAATGCCTCTCCTTACATATGGCGCCGAAGCTTGGATAATTTCCACCTCAGATGAGGGAATGCTCAGAGTTTTTGAGTGAAAAGTCCTACGCAAGACCTTTGGACCTATTTTCGTTGGTGGCAAGTATCAAATAAGGTACAACCATGAGGTAGGTCATGTCAAGTGAATGGAAGAACACGCTCCGGCTAAGAAGATGTTATATTCGAAACCCGCTGGTGGACGACGCAGAAGAGGCATACCTAACTTCCGTTGAAAAGACTAAGTACTGGAGGACTTAGCGGGGTTTGGAATTCCTAACTGGCGAAAACTAGCGAGGAAAAGAGTTGGCTGGCGAAGCATGCTAGATTCGGCCTAAATCATTTTTTTTAAACTTTAGTTCCTTCCAGAGCAAAAATGAAGGTCACGCGCGTTTGCAGAAATGTAGGTAGGAGTGGGAAAGCTAATATAAGATAAGGAAAAATTCTTACAATAAAAACGTAAAATTAAATGTAAATTAACAATAAACCGCGAGGAATTCTAGATAAATTAAAATGAAAGTTTACACTATTTTACAAGAATTTTCATTAAATATATTCAAAAATGAAGCAAATTTGGAATAGTACTTATTTAGATCAGAACAAAACTTTTTTTTTAATATTTGAAACAATTTCGCAGAAAAATTAATTTGAATATTTCCACGCGATCGTTTGTTCAATTTTCGAGCAATATTGGATCCAGCATATTAATCGTACAAAATTTGCAAAGAATTTGATGTGCATGGAATAATATTGTTTCTTGACGATTTTGAAAACGTGACTAGTTTCGGTATATACAATTAGTAGGAATCTAGTAGTTTAATTATTATCGTGAATCCGATTTCTATCATTAGTGGATGTAACTTTTGTTCGTCTCTAGTGAATTTTAATAAAAAAATTTTATGTGTATAAGCAAAAACATGTCGTTACGAGTACTATTACAGCTACAATATAAAAAGCAATATTTAATAAGTTTTTAATGGCGCAGTAGTACACATCCACAATATTCGTACTATCATCCGTCCCACAAAACACAGGAGTTGTGCATTGTACTACTTAAAGCGCGTTTACATGATGACTGGCTGAATGACTGACTAACTTATTGCCTGTCTCGCTATCTGATCTTGAGAAGGTGAGGGCCATAACAATTGAAGAAATTTTTTACACTCCAATGGTGATCACATCTAAAGTGAAAGTTTTTACGATTAAACTGGTTGTTGTTGCGTCCGTCATGTAACTATGTAGTTCAGTTGGTGCATCTTTTCCGCTTCCAATTTCAAACACATTTGCACCTGATTCATATAGTGTTATAATTTGTTATTTTATTTTATTTTTTGTCACCTTCACTGAAGTATGACTGGTTTGAAACTCGTTATATTTAATTAATTCCAATTGAGCATAACTGTTTGAACTATTCAGTTGCTATTATTAGACTCCATATAGGGAAGTCCATTGTACCTAGGTATATGTTGTTTTTACACTTTTTAGCAAGTTTCACTTCAGCTGTCATATTATCTATTATATATTCCAATAAGGCGTGTGGTACTTTGATTTTGAATAAAACGTAACCGGTTCGGAATTTTACAAATATTTTATTTCGTTCGAAAGGCCACACAATAGGATTATATGTGTTATTTCGAGGTTTTGCTCACCAGTTTTCATCAGGCTGTTCTTGGCTTTCGGTTTCGTCGACTCGGTTGTGGAACTCTGCTGAGCGCATCCGCGTTCAAGTTTCTTTTTCCTGGTTTATAAATTATTTCAAAATCAAATTCAGATAGTTTATGTCTGAAACGTTCCAAGCAGATGTCTGATCTTTCAGATTGGCCATTTCTCGTAGTGGCTGGTGGTCGGTGTTGATCTTTAATGGTCTACCGAGTAGATAAGCTCGATAATTCTTCACAGCCCACACGATGGCCAAGAATTACTTTTCGATGGTGGAATACCTTTCCTCAGTATCACTGAGCGCCCTGCTCGCAAAGGCTATTGGTCTATCTTTTCTAATATCACCTTGCGATAGAATTACACCTACAGCCTCGTTGCAGGTGTCTGTTGTTAACACACAAGGTTCATTTATGGCCTAGGTAAATTATCTCTTTTCGTAGAAACTGGCAATTTTCTGTATTTAGCTTTAAATTATGTTTACCTAAAAGTTTAAATACTCTTCGTAAGCGCGATTCATGTTGTGACAAGTTCCGACCATAGATGACGATGTCTTCCAAATAGACAAAACAATCTATACCTTGAAGTCCTGTTAGTACATGATTCATTAGTCTTTGAAAGGTGGCAGAGGACCCTGTCAAGCCGAAATGCATTCTATTAAATTCATAGTGCCCAGCACCTGTACTAAAAGTTGTTTTTCTCTGTCTGATTCTTTCAATAACACTTGATGTAACCCACTGGCCAAATCTTCCTTATGCGCTGCTGGTAGCCTGTATTGTCTTTGGTTGATTGGCGCCTGGTATGTTTTAATTGGTGTTGTATGTTTTATACCTGTGGTGTAAGACAATTTGTCGCCTTCCAAGAAAAAAAAATCGTGGAACGACTTAAATATACCTTCTGTTGATATCTTTCCTCAATAATTAAGTTTTCGTTTACGTTAATTGTTTCTAATATTTTGGTAACCCTTTTGTAGTTATAAGTTTCCTTAATGTTATTTATTTTATGAGCTATGTCGTATTCTACGTGTTCTAAATGATTAAATTTAATTATATTAATTTTAAGCTTATTATTTACAATGTATGAATCTGTATTCGTGTTGAGCATTAGGACATACACTGTGTTGTCCATCACATTGCCCAATGTATCACGTATATATATTCTAGGAGATGCTTCCAGTTTTTCTAGTAAAATTGTTTCTAAATTTTTATTTACTTTAATGGGGACTACCTTCATAGTTCTCCCAGGTACTACAAAATCACTGATGTAAAGTCATCAAGTGCTGTTTTCGCTCACCGAAAAAAATCAGTTTCTTTTTCATGGTATTGATAACCTATCCATTCAATAAATTATCTCTACCTAAGATACCATCAGCAGGTATCCCTCTCTCTTCAGAGTTTAAGTGTAATTCTAAAATCAAATCATTAGTTATCTCGTGCTGGACTGCTGTTGGATTCACCCTAATGTGGACACAATTCCTCCGAATGCACCACTAAGATTCATCAATTGCTGATGACTTTATTAAACTGGTATCTGCCCCAGAGTCTACAAGTAAAATGAGTTTTCCATTTTTTGCTTGCTCACAAGGAAACTCAATGAACACATCACCTACATCAGATACTCCCGAACAGTAGCCATGTTTGTTATTACTGGATGGGAAAGATGGTTCAACAATCCCCCTGGACGCTTGACTACCAACTTCCGCCATCTTGCTATCTAACTTGGAGGGTGTGTCAACAATCTCTAAGGACGCATAACTGACACCTTCTATTTCAACTGGCCTACTTTTAGCAAAATTTTGGGGTTCCCCGTTTATTGGCCGTACCTGGGCCCCCCGTAGTTTCCTTGGGTTTTTTCCAATTCTTTGCGTTTATAACAGTCGGCGATCCTTTCTTGACCTCCCTTAGTAGGTGCAGGTGTTTGATTGCCTTTTCCTTGTGTCCTGTTGTTTCTAAATGGTGTGCGTGAAAAATTAAACTCATGTCCGTATTTTTTACACTTTGTGCAATAGGGCATATTTTTTCTTTTAAAACAGTCATCTCTAGTATGCCCCTTTTTGTCGCAGAAGGAGCAGGTAGGAACTTTCCTTTGGCTATTTTGGGGTCTTACGTTATTTTTTCATTCCGAGTGGCATCTTGTCATTTCTGTACTGGTGAAATGCCACTGTATTACTGGCCTCAGTCTTTTGAACGTCGTTTGAATATAGTGTTCCCATATTAAACTGATTGAATCGTGGTCTCTTTTGAGCAGAATACCCGTATTTACGGCCTCCTCTGCTAATTCTTCTAACGTGCCCGTCGTACCTAGCATATGAGTTTTTAACAATGGATCTTGAAGGCCTGATATAAAAGATGTCCTCGCATACCCCTCTTGCTCTTTTAACAACGCTTGGTCTCCGACCCCACCATCTATTTTTAATACATTGTATCGCCGTGGATTGTAAATCACCTAATCTCCTTGCAAAAACACGTATATCTTCCCGAGGTAGATGGCATGCGACTTGTATTTGGTGCGTGAGCAGTTCCAGGCGAATGGTCATCAAATATGTGTTTCGCAGAAGTGTATACAATTCTTCTATATTAGCGAATTTCTTACTTAGCACCAAGTTGTAAGCATCCCCATATAGTCGCTGTTTTATACAAGCTACGAAATCTTCCAACTCGTCGGGTTTTATGGCGTATTTCCTTCCTCAAATCTTTAGACTCCTCTCCAGTGCGTACTGGGACTAGTCTACTGACGGTCTGTGCAATTTCGTCAATAAGCATTTATAGCCTTACTTCAGGTTGTACTTTTAGTTGTGTTTTTCGTACTGGTGTACGGCGACGGAGAGGTGTCTCCTGTGTTATGCACTGTTCTCTTTCGAGATTCCTCTCTTTGCCTGGAGTGCACTTAGCTGCTCAGAGTCAACCGAGGTTCTGAGCCTTTTCTCTATAAATTCTTCTGAAATGCCCATTTCTTTTGGTAAATCTTTTAATTTCTTATTTCTATTAAGAGTCTTAGTAATCTCTACTTCTAGCTGTTCCGCGTCGGATCCCTGTTTTGCGATCTGAGTTCGCAGAGCCCCAATTTGTACCTCTGCTGCCTCTTAATCGTCCTTTTGTTTTAAGGCTGCTTCAGCCTAGCTTTTTAATAGTTCTTTTAGCTCGGTTAACGTGGCGTCTAATTCCTGAATTGGAGTTAGTACCTTTCCGTGATGCACCTTTGATTTTATGAGCTGGAATTGCTCGTATGTGCTGTGTTGCTTAATCAAGCTCCACGCGAAGTCGATTGACTCGGTTATTGCCACGTCTAGCTCTGTTGCTAATGATTCGTAGGATTTCTTGTCCATTAGACCACAAACAGTCAAACACACACTAGAATCAGGTCCTGTACTGCGTTAAACGTTCAACGTAAAATACCTTGTATATACAAGATATTTCGCAGTATCCTATCGGCTGCGCCAAAATGTTGTACTATTTTTCTACAACACTTACTAAGTGCCTAGCTCACAAGATTGACACTTAGACCTAAATATCCCTCGAGTCTAACTCACTCGTTGACTGAAATAAAACAATTATATTTTATTAAGGATATTTGCAGTTTTTACTTTATTGCTGGTGTTTTATATTTTTCACTTTTACACTAATACTGGAGGGCCTCGTAAGGATCGCAATATTTACACTTTTTCTTAAACTTTTACACTAATACTGGAGGGCCTCGTAAGGATCGCAGTATTTACACTTTTTCTTTAAGCTAACACTTCGGTGTAAGACTCACAACTGAACAGCCACTGCCTTCAGTAAGCTGGCAGCTTATATCCATGTTTCTAACGCTAGCCACATATCAATCTACCCACATACCAACATATAACATACCATAATATATTCACACCACTTGTGTGTATGTATGTACTATATGTGTTTATGTACACGATCGATGCACTCTCCATGTGTGTATATTCTACATGAGAGAGCAACTTTTTGATATTCTCACATATGAGTAGACAGCGTGATTTTAGTTGTCATGTATGCTTACACAGGTACGCTTACGTAAGTGCAGAATTACGAATTGTGTGAGAAAGTGCTTTGTCAGCATTTTCACACACAGCTGCAACTCAGTTGACGCAATGTTCTGACATTTCACAATTATAAGTAATATTAGTATGGATTGTGTATATCACAACTTCGAGCAATGTTGGTATGTGTATTGACAAATATGTAGTTCCCAATTTCGGGAAATATGTCGCGAGGCAAAATATGCATATGTGCATATTTCATATTTTAGCTCGCAACACTAATATACGTAAAAATTCACAATAAGTAAACAAATCTTACAAATCTTTGTTGAGTCGCGAGGTTTATCAATTACGCAGCGTATTAAATGTGTCATTTCTTTTAGTCGTCAATAGGCCTGTGCTCAGCAACAATTGCCTAGCAAGGTTATTCGGATGGTTATGTAATTTTTGAATGTTGCTTCTGCAGGACTTTGCAACTCCTCAGAAATTGTGGGTACATTTAAATCTCGATGGATGTTAACGTTCTGTGATTAAGAAAAATCGCGTGATGTATTTACAACTTAGTCCTACATGTGTAGATATGTTTGAAGAATATAAGTATCACTACTGGAAGTAATACAGTAAAATTCTTGATCACCAAAGCCAATTGAGGTTTCTTTTAAGAAAAAATTGAGGAGGTAAAGACAGTTCCTCATATACCAAGGCGCGTTTACAATAATTCGCAGATACTTGGATTGTATTCGCTGCAATTTTTCGATATTTGAGAGAGAAGCGGTGCCCGATAACTGAATTCCATAAGTCCAGATTGGCTTCAGGATTGCTTTATTAAATAACACTATGTATTCGAGATTCAACTTTGAGCTTTTGTGTAACAACCACCATAATTGATTCATTTTAATCTCGGTCTGAGTTTTCTTTGCCTCTATGTGATTTTTCCAGGTCAGCCTTCTGTCGAGGAATACCTAAGTACTTTGTTGAGGAACTTTGTGGAATTGATTGGCCATTTATTTTAGGTGGGGGACATGTATCTAGCCTTAGTGTGAAGGTTATGTGAAGTGTATAAGAGATACAGTAATGGGCCCAAAAGGCTTCCTTGAGGAACACCAGCGTGAATATCCAATGGATTTGTTGTGTAATTCTTGTGATGTACGAGAAATTGTCTTTTTGTGAGGTAGCTACTATGCAATGAGGAGACATTTGCAGGCACTAATAGTTTGAGTTTGTAAATAAAGCCATGATGCCATACTTTATCGAAAGTTTGAGTGATATCGAGAAATACAGCTGAGCAATACTTTTTTTCTTCAAAAGTGTTCCTTATCAGAGTTACAATGCGGTGGACTTGCTCTATTGTGCCGTGCTGTTTTCTAAATCCAAACTGATGTTGGGGAATCAGTTGGTTGAGATTAATAAATGGAGTTATGTTCATGACAAGTAGCCAGTAAAAATTAGCAACTTCCTATTAAACTGAAATGTCATTTGATTCTCTCAATTCGCTTTGCAAGTTTTTAGAGTACGAGATCGCAAAGACTGTGATAGTTTGCAACAACTTTTGATAACTTGGAGGCGAGAACATGCCTATTATGTATGCTGAACATTACGCCTGAGAAAATTTTATATTATATAAATATCGTATATGAATTTTTGCTTAAGGTTTATAAAATCATCATTTATGAAATGGTCCTTCCAAATCACCCTATTTTTGTAGTTGAAAGGACTTGATCGACGACAGAAGTAACCGCGTACTATACAAATGCAAGAATTATAAAAATTTATTTGTTTCTATTCTTTTCGTTTATGGCGTCACCATATTGTAACGAGTATCGATAGTTGGTTACTTATCACAATTGTGACTGACACTATTGGCAGCATCGACATGAATGTCAACAAAAAGAAATAAACGATAACCAGAACAAGCCAACGAGAAAGGAAGAGAAGAATCTCGATAAAGGAAGATTCTGGGGTGCTGCCAACAGAGTATAAATAGAGCCAGTGTTGAGAATTGACAATCAATCTAATTACAAACGTGATTGCGAAAACATTGATACAGAGGCAAAAGTTGCAAGTACATTAGAGTGTTATTGTAAATAGTTGATTATAAACAGAGTTGATTATAAATAGTGTTTATTAAATAAATTGTTGCTGTATATAGTTGTATAAAATAAGTGTTGCAGTTATCATTAACAGAATCCAGTGATCGAACAAGGTAATTCAAATAGAATTAAACGTTCACAGAATAAAAACGTAACAATATGAACAGTTTACTGTCAAACTTAATCCAAAAAAGATAACTGTGCACTTAGGGCGCAATCGTTATTTCTATTATTCTTTAGCTAGAGACAATTGCCTTATAGCCTAGACAGACGGCAGCCTAATTCCGGATTACCGAGTTAGTTCGAATTAACTGCAGCTAATCCGCATTAACTCTATGAGTTAATTCCCAAAATAAAAGAGGATTAGGGCAATTTGCATTGCCAACACTGCTGAAAATTTTCTACTGTGAATTTTTCTCGATCCATTTTACAAAGTATTAGGTGTGTTTACTAACAAAAAACTTGCAACCATTGTTAACAGTTTTCAACATGAAAAGCGTTGGCGAACAAATAAATCCATCTGCCAATTACGAACTGTGAATGACAATTTACAAGATTCTGATAGTTTTCAGTTCACGTACTTCTTGTAGATTTTCTCATATCGAGAATGATAGATGACAGAAATTGATAGTGATAGTAATGTAAATGAGCAGACCTAATAAAACAGCAATCAGCTGTCAGGCTAATATTTTATTCGGATTAAGTGCTCCGGTAATTCAGATTAACGCTGCCGTCTGTCTAGGCTATTATCCAATTAAGAACCGAACGAAGAAAAAAACCCAAGCTAAATGTAATTATTGCAGGATTGTTAACTGTACCAATTGACGTCATGCTGCAATGTTGCTGTCAATTCGTTCTCGTACATAAGGAAGCCATGTTAAGTACAGTGTTGGCAGTTGGTGGTATTCCAGCCGCATGCAATCTGTTAACTACTTATTACCGTATAAAACGCATTTGTAGGTATCAACATAATAACGCAACGCAGCGCAGCGTTACCCACCACTATTTGTTTAGGTTGATTTGTTACTTAAGTGGACACTTTATTATTTATGTTTTGTATGTTGTTCGTATTCATGTTTTTTTATTATTATTTATTTTCTCATTCATTGAATAAGCCTGCAAATCACGATTTGAAGTGGAATTATTCATACGACGACATTTTAAACAAATTTCGCTGATCAGAAACGAAGCAAGTATAAAACGATCTCATTATAATTGAATAAGTGGATTAGCAATATCTCCAACTATTTTGAAATTAATGGCAGCCATCATAAAATCTTAAATTATTGTTCATTTTAAACAGCTGCAGTGGCTATGGGATTCTAAAGGTTTTTTTATATGCACTTGCCTACTAATTTACGTATAGAATCGTATACATGCATACAAATGTACATATGTAATCAAATACAAGAATCATGACTTTGATAAGCAAATTCAAGTAATGTTTGAGGCGTTAAATTTAAAGATTGTATTTTGATATTTGTGCTCTTATTTTTTTTTTTAAATTTATTACACAATAAGTGAATTAAATTTTTGTAGATATCCAAGTCTTTAGCATTAAATTGAACTTTTCTAATGGATAGTATATATGTATGTTATTTTACTACGGAGTTTTGTACAAAAGTAGTGTAATCAGAGTAGTTAGCCACCATCAGGAACACAAATTTAAGCAATTATGGGATTTTAGGTTCGAGAATATGTTGGTTTGTGCAATTTGCAGTCCATTACGAGTCAATTATGTAGTGGAAATATAATATTTATCTTCATATATGCATGTGTATTTCTAGTTTAAATCAGCACATTATGGATTTAGTTGATATTGACCAAGTTTTGGATAATTTGGAGCTCTGTGAAGAAGTAGGTGAACAAAAAAAAGTCGTGCAGTGTCGGCGACAAACGCCATCTATGCAAACGTCTTTAAACACTTCTAATATTAACGGAAGAGATGTATCAGCAGAAGGTCTAGTCATTATGAAGAAGAATACAAATGCCAGTGGTAGCAAAGCGTTTGTGGGAGTCTCACAAGTCTTTCATAGTCTCGATGATTATCGTAAAGATGTGCAATCACTAGAAACATCTACCTCGTTGCAAAAGTATGACGGAGAATGTAGAACTATTCAAAATACAGCTGATCTAAATAAAGATTTAGAATTGCCACAATACGTAGGAAATTCCATTAATTCCAGTCTGCAAAATGAAACAATATCACCTGCACAAGATTTTAAAGATTCAAATCATAACAAATCAAAATACTTGAAAGCCACTTTAGATGAGATGGATAGTAACAAGGACGAAGTGTATTACGAACAAGAAGAAACCACAAATGATATTCGAAAGTTCACAGTGAAGAGTGATGCTCGTTCAAATCAATTTCAGAATGACGAAGAAGATGTAAATACATCATCATCAGATTCTCTTACAACTTCGTCATCAACATTTTCTTCAGGACCATTTCCTGGCTTGGCTTCCACAACCGATGAACACTCAGCCCTGTTATCGCAAGCAGATTTGGAGCAAAGAAGTGCTCTTTTGACAACAGACCTACACGAATCGCAGCAACTTGAAAATGAGAGAGAGGTGAATACTTCAATGCTAAGTCAAAATTATACTGCAATTCTTGGGGGCAACAGAGCAGCATTAGAGGATTTGGCTGATGGACTCTCGTCCATTTCGCTTACAACGGCTGATTCGCCAACAAATATGCCATGCGTGTCTTCAGCTTTAAAGGGTGTATTCGGTAATTTATCGGATTCTACCACAACTTCTATGATAAGGCAATTACGCGACAACATAGAAAGTAACGACAAGCAAGCATGTGTTTCATATGGAGAGTCAGCGTCATTTCCAAAGAAAAAGGTATTAATATGTGTTCGCCAATGCATTAATTATGTACCGAACAAAAACAATATATTGACATTAATTAAGCAATTCTCTTTTATTAAAATTTAGGTAAAAAATGTAGGAGGAGACTTTGTCGATAAGGGAAACACTTGTATTCATTCGGATGAAAAAAATCAAGATTTACAGTCCGAAGATTCACGCAGCATTCAACAGAATGATCAAAAACAACTCCAACCAGTAACTTTTGGTTCAACAATTGATGAAATATCTGATACGGAACTGGACAGCATGCTACAGGAAATGGATATCGATGACGTTTTTGAAGACATCGCTAGGATAGGGAATACAGAAAAAAATGAAGTGCTTGTTTCTGAAGCGGAAGTCAATCTTAGCACAGATGTAAATGTAGAAAAAGGCACACATGCAAGTGCAGAATATGATGTTGGTGACTATTTGAATGCGGACAGTTTTTCACAAGCATCCACAGTGGAATTTTCAGAAATTAGAGCACGACTAACTGATGTAACGCACGGTGTGGAATTTGAACAATGTAATAATTCAATTAGTACATCTTATACCAGCTCTGAATCATCATTAGATGTTGATGTTGGTGGTATCGCGGAAGAATTGTCTAAAACACGCCCACAACGGCCAACAACGCTTGATTTGCCCATTACAAAGATGAGTCTCTATGCAAGTGCGGGCCAAACCCCACCGGGGTGTAAAGATAGTTCAAATAATGCTCCTGATTCTACAGAGCAGCCACCTACGGAAATTGGCAACGTAAATGAAACGAATGGTAACTGGCCATTAACATATCTTTAATATTATTTATAACATATTTCTTTTTTAACTCGCTAGGTTCTGTGTCTGGAGATCTAGAATATGTTGAGGATGGCATTGGTGAGGCTTCAGGGTATAGCGATCCCCATGCAAATATTGGTAAAATGCCCCCAATTTGGGTACCCGATAACATGGCTAATGCATGTATGCAATGCTTAACTAAATTCACTATGATTAAACGCCGCCACCATTGTCGTGCCTGTGGAAAAGTGTTGTGCTCCATTTGCTGTTCGCAAAAATTTAAACTGCAGTTTCTTCCTAATCCAGAATCAAGAGTATGCGTTCAGTGCTATGATATTCTTTCGCAACGCCAAGAAACTGATTCTAGTCAATCGGGCGTCGACAAGGTAGAAGATGACTCCGATATTAATAATATTAAAAGTATACATACGGATTCGCCGATACTCTCACCCAATCCCAATAATCCAATGGAATATTGTTCAACTATACCACCTTACAGGCAAGTGAGTTCTATGAATACCCAACCTCCTTCCGTTATAGTACCGGTGGGAGTTCTCAAGAAAGATGGCAGCTACTCATCGAATTCATCGAGCTCCAATGGTAAGAAGTGCCGTAAACGGAAAAGTGTGATGTTTAGTGATGGCATAGCGCCTGGCAGTGAATTGGCAAGTATAGAACATCAATGGGTTGAAGCTAAACACGCTCGTCGGTGGCATCACCAAAACGAAAGGGCGCGCCCGGGTAGTAGTGCCCACAAACCACCTACACCCGCCAGGTCAGAAACTACTGCCGACAGCACCGCAATGGGATTGGTGGCTCAACTATTTCGCGGTTCTATACCACCCGTAGCAACTGCAGCTGGCGTTTCCGCGGCGCATATCACATGTCCGCCAAAAAGTAGTGCATCTAATAAAAAGCTCACTGATGGTAGGTTTTCTTGATTTTTGTAAGGTGTTAAATAAAAACGATTGTACCTACATTTATTACAAGATATGAATGCTGCAAGCAATACACGTTCCGTAACATTTAAAAAAGATCAGACAGTCGTACGTAATAGCCGAATACCACCATTTTGTTGTGATGAGAACGGATTCTTTATCCCAGAGGGCCCCAACTGCTTGCCACCGCTGTACGTAAGTAAAGATGAAAACAGCACCGAATTCGAGTACAAAGAAGTAGCAAATAATTACGAACTGATTGAACGACTAAAAAGTGAAGTGCTTACGTTTGCTTTGCAAAAGAATTTCTTTATTCTAGTGAAAATTGTTCACTGTAAGTCATGTGAATATTGTTAGCTTTTGGAACATG
Organism: Megamerina dolium; assembly: GCA_963854835.1. Lineage (NCBI taxonomy): Eukaryota > Metazoa > Arthropoda > Insecta > Diptera > Megamerinidae > Megamerina > Megamerina dolium. The sequence continues at coordinate 72,461,873 of OY978525.1, forward strand.
TATTAATGAATAATTCTTCAATCTCTATTTGAAGTGAAGTGCTGTATGAATCGGACTGTTATTAACTTTACAACTTGTGGAATGCACCATGTAGGCAACGATGAAATAATAATATTGTTGGAATATGATCCTCCCGCTAATAAGGAACTTATGTTTGAACCTCCCATTCCAAACGATATTTTTGTACACTTAAATGAACTTTATCATGAATCTGAGTTGGGCAATCCGGTCGCTGATTTATCTTACACCAGTCCTCGCAGTTCGAATTTTCTACAATCTCGGGAATATGGTGGATTCATTTATGTTCGTGCGACGTTTCAGTGTCTACAAGATGTGATAGTACCCGAAAATCCCTTTCTTATCGGTATTTTAATTCATAGATGTGAGGTTCCATGGGCAAAGGTTTTTCCACTTCGGTTAGTGTTACGGCTGGGTGCACAATATCGCTACTATCCATGCCCACACATCTCGATGCGAAATCGCGAATCAGTATACGCAGAAATTGCTCAAACAATAATAAATTTTCTAGCGGTAAGTTTTTGACTGTAATAGTAATAATAATGTCAAAGAGAAATGCGTGTAAATAATAGTGCACTCCAAAATGTAGGATTTTCGAAATTTTTCGTATACATTGCCTAATGTTAGAGGCATGTTTATACATATGGAGGATCGGCAAACAACCGTGTTAATACCTAGAAATCGTCTAGACGATGTGATTAAAGCCATTAATAATTCCAGTGATCATATTCTGGCCTTTGGTGGTAACTTTTCGAAAAGTGCCGATGGGCACTTGGTATGCATGCAAAATGTGAATGACGCCCGTGCAGAGATGTACTCCTACTCCACACAGGCGATCAATATTCAAGGGCAATCGCGTAAAGGTAATTCAACTCAAAAATGGTGTGGCATGTAACCCAATACTAGGTTTGTTCGTGTTTTAGTGACGGGTGCCAGCTTCTTCGTCCTAAATGAGGCACTTAAAACGACTAGTGGCCTGTCAGGAAAATGCAGCATTGTTGAGGATGGTCTCATGGTACAAATTTTGCCATCGAAAATGGAAGAAGTACGCAACGCATTGAGGAATCAAAAGGATATTGACATTGTTTGTGGTCCGTTGCACGCAGATCTGCAGCAGACTGAAATAGTGAGCATAAAGTGGAAAGAGAATGATAAAGACATTAATAACGGGTAAATGATAAATTTTGTTTTCCAAACATATGTGATGAATCCAACTTGGTATATCTAGTGTCAAATCACCCATTGATGACAAGCCAATGGATGGCATTGCCAGTATGAGGGTTCACGCCAGCTTTAATTATTCTAATGCCAATTACTCCATACGATTAACCGATATTTATGTGCTTAAGGTACAGTATTTATCGACACAAATAATTTTGAAGAGTGAAAATGAAATGTTTAAATGAAATCAGCTTTGAATTGAATGTACATTCGTGTCACTGTCTCTCTCTCTCTCTCTCACTATCTGCAATGATTAAGTTTGACTGAGAGTAGTATTTTATTACCTTTTAACCGTCAGATCTCCAATAAACCGCCCTTTGTTAGTAATTGTTGTCTTTGAAATACTTCAAGAAATATTCTATTTTAAATGATATTTCAATAATAATGATATCTAAAGGCAGGCAATTATCAATATTGTTACGTTTTTATTCTGTGAGCGTATAATTTTATTTTAATTTCCAACACTTATTTTATACAACTATATATAGCAATTTATTTAATAAACTCTATTTACAATCAACTATTTACAATAACACTTTAATGTACTTGCAACTTTTGCCTTTGAAACTTTATCGAAGTTTACGCAATCACGTTCGGGATTAGATTGATTCTCACTTCTCAACACTGGATCTATTTATACTCTGTTGGCAACACCCCAGAATCTTCCTTTATCGAGATTCTTCTTTGTCTTTCTCGTTGGCTTGTTCTGGTTATCGCTTATTTCTTTTTGTTGACATTCGTTTCAATGCTGCCAATAGTGTCAGTCACAATAGTGATGAGTAAGCAACCATCGATACTCGTTACAATATATTGATTTAAATGCGAACTATTTATTTAAAGACCAATGAATGGGTGCTGCCATTAGACGTGGTTATAAGGTCAATCATTTGGTTGCCAATAAAAAATATTGTTGGTTTCAGTGCACAATGAAGAATGAATTACAATAATTAGCACTAGCATGCCAATTAGTTTCGGTGAAATTGATAAAGGAAGATTCTGCAGTGTTTCCACAGAGTATAAATAGGGCCAGTTATTGACAAATGAAATCAATTGAATCTCGAGCGTGATTGGTAGAGTATCAGAGGCAAAAGTTGTAAGTACATTAAAGAGTTATTGAACTCGGTTAAAATAGCCTATGTCGCATATTTTTGTTGTTGGTTTTCATGCAAGCGAGTGTTCTTTTGTAACTCGCGTGCAAAAGAACGCAGCTTATATTGAGAACTGAAGTAGAATTGTTTGGCTAATATTTAATCATTATGATTTTATAGCAAAGATTAAAAGTAATGCTTTACGCAACAACATTCATTACATATCTACCCGACATGCGTCTTGTATACATTTGATAGGCATAAATTTTTAGTGTCATCTATCATAATAAATGTTTCATGTCATATTTTTTTTTTTATTATACATTTTCTTTATTTATTGAATCTATTCCCAAGAATCTAACAATAAGTTTTAAAATCTTAATCTAATTCAACAACAGTAGCTCCTCATTATCTAGAGCAATGTTTTTTGTACGATGCTCTTCTTTTTATTGGGAGGCTGGCAGGTCCTTTCTCCGAAGGCGCGAAGTATAGCAGGTATTGAGCAAAGTTCTTGCTAGTGTGTTTGGATGTCTTTGTAATCTTCTAGTATATTTTTGTCTAGTATTTTTAACTTCAATTTCTACCATTGGGATATTTAAGTCATTGGGTATACATTCATTTCTAATATACCATGGTGCACCAGTTATCATCCTTAACATTTTAGACTGAGATCTCTGTATGGTTTCAATATTGCTATTACTAGTGTTCCCCATAATTGAATTCCGTAACTCCAAATTGGATTTATTATGCTGTTGTACAGTAGGACCTTGTATTTCAAGTTTAATGGGGATCTGAAATTGATGAACCAGTGCAGACAAGAAGCTTTTAATTTCATCTGAGTTCTTTTTGCTTCGATGTGCATGCGCCATGTAAGCCGTCTATCTAAGTGTATCCGTAGGTAGGTGACTTCATTTGTATGAGTTCTGGCAATATTATTTAGTGTAACTGTCGGGCATGTGCTTTTGTTAAGTGTGAACGTTACATGTTTACATTAACTCATTAACTTTTATCCGCCAGTTAGTTAACCATTTTTCAACAAGTAGTAAATGCACCCCTAAATCTGTAGATGCCTTAATTGGGTTTCGATTACGGCTTAGGATAGGAGTATCGTCAGCAAATATAGATGTCAACAACCGTGCATCTGTTGGTAGATCGGAAGTATATAATACATATAGGCCAAGAACGCTACCCTGTGGAACTCCGGCTTTGATATTGAATTCTTCTGTGGAAAAGTCTTTATATTTTACAACAAAACGACGGTTATCTAGGTATGATTCTAGTATTTGGTGGGAGCTTTCTGGTAGAAGTTTTCTTATTTTACACTTTAGCCCTTCATGCCACACTCTATCAAATGCCTGAGCAACATCGAGGAATATAGCCGAACAATACTCTTTGTATTCAAATGCTTTCCGTATCTCATTGGTAATTCTGTTGACCTGCTCGATCGTCCCATGTTTTTCGCGAAATCCAAATTGGTGCTGAGGAATTATATCACGTTCTTCAAGATGAGGGCTGAGTTTGGCTAACAGCAGTTTTTCAAATAATTTTGAGAGACATGGCAGCAAGCTTATGGGTCTGTAGGATGACGGCAATGTTTTATCTTTTCCTGGCTTTAGGATCATTGTTACTTGTGATTTTTTCCATTGGTTAGGAAAGTAGCCCAGTTTTAGCATTGCATTAAACAAAACCACTAAAAATAATACAGCTGCCGTTGGAATTTCAATTAGCATTTTTGGTGTGATGCCATCGAAACCAGGAGCTTTCTTTGGATTTTGCTGGTATTTAATAATCTCGTTGATTTCTTTGGATGATATTTTGAGGAGAGTGAAGTCACTAGCTGCAGTGCTATGTGGAGGGATTCGAAAGTCGTTTGCGGGCGGATTGGGCTGGAACACATTACATAAATGTATAGCAAATGTGTTGGCTTTTTCTTCTTTAGTGCGTGACCAATTTCCGACATGATTTCTGATTGGAAATTCTGCATCAAGTGGCGTTTTCAGCCTTTTGTAAGAGTTCCAAAGCGAATTTGCTTTGGTAGTCATAGGAGAAAGCTTTTCGATATACTTTAGCTGTTCAAATTCCTCATCCTGTTTTAATGCTTCTTTCAGAGCTCTTTCAGCACACTTAAGTCTTTGTTTTGATGCAGGTGACCGGCATGTCTGCCATTCTCTTCGACGCCGGCGCTTTTCATTTTGGGTGTTGGTGGCTATACGAACATTCTTTTTTTTTGGTAATCACGTGGGGTTGAAACTATTGCAGCAGTAGTGAGCATGGTATTGATGATGTTTAGATTATCATCGATGTCGGTCTCAGACTGGACTGGTGTTGATATGACTACTTATATACTTTTTGTATTTCAGCCAATCTGTTTTTGGGGACGTCAGCCTAAATGGTAGTTTTGACAATGGAGGGCGTTCATTTAGATAAAATAATACAGGAGAGTGATCTGAGGATAGTTCGGAACTTTTTTCGGCAAGATTAAGATTTATTAAGATTTATTTCGATTAAGATTTCGAACGACTGCAAAATCAATCAAATCAGGAATTTTCGAGATGTCTGTTGGCCAATATGTTGGCTGGCCAGGAGACACGAAATTGAGCATGTTTTGTGGATTTATTATAGTGTTATACAGTTGCCTTCCTTTAGGATTTGTTAAACGAGAGCCCCAATACGTATGTTTGGCGTTATAATAACCAGCCGCCTAGAATCTCTTTCCTAGCTTGTCAAAGAATTCTTTAAATACCTTTTCGGTTATTGAAAATCGTGGTGGACAGTACACAGCTGAAAGTGTTATATTTTTGTTGAGGTATTGCAGACATATTGAAGTAGCTTGTAAGTAGTTTTTTGAATATTCTTCAAAAGAATAATGTTTAATTCTGCTTCTAATGAGTATGCCTGTACCACCATGAGCTTTGCCGTCAGGGTGGTTTGTGCTATAGAATGTGTATCCTGGTATATTGAAGTTGTACTTGGTTGTAAGGTGTGTTTCAGCTAGAAGCATTACATCAACATTTTTACTATCTAAGAAATGCTTTAGTTCAATTTTGTGGTTATTAATACCGTTTGCATTCCAGAAGCAGATCTTAAGGACACTCATTTTTTATTTAATAGAGCTTGTAACATTTGATTTTGCGCTTTAATCAGTTCTTGAATCACAGTTTGCATATTAGACATAAATTGTGTCATGCATTGGGTTAAATTGCAAATCATAGATTCAACGGTTCCATTGGGCTGGGCAATTGCTCAGTTTGTTTTAATATATTGGCGTATGACATAGACATTTTTGGAATATTTGCGTTGTTTTGTATAACATCACTTTGAAATTTTGTAGCCATTTGGGAGTGAGTTGCCTGACTCTGATTAGACCTGTTTTTTAATTCCTTATATACAGGACAGCCTCTATAGTTTGCTGTATGGTTACCATTGCAATTACTGCATTTCTTAGTATTTGGGTCGTTTTTGTTAGAAGTACATGCTTATGTCTGATGGAGATCTCCACATGCTACACATACGCTTCTTAAGGTGCAATAGCTCTTAGTATGGCCGAATTCCTGACAATTTCTGCATTGTACAGGGCCTTTACGCTTATGTGGTTCTTCCACTGTAATTTTACGGTGAAGCAAGTATTGCATTTGGTAAATAGGATGTGCTTCATTCTTTTTTAGTTTTTTGAATTCGGGAATCAATTCAACTTTAAACATTGGCTGTGGGACCTTATTTTTATTGACCATATTTATAACTGTTTTTATCGGAAAACCCTTTTCTTCCAGTGCTTCCTTTATATCATTTGGTTCTACATTCGGATCTATACCTTTGACGATAACAATAAGACCTTTGGAACTTTTGAGCTGATATGTGTAAAAGTTTTTGTTGTTTTCATTGATAAATTTGGTAATGGCGCGGTAATTGTCTTCATTATATATTTGTATTTTTGTCTCTTTAATGTTTCCTTTCGTTAGCGACACGATATGGAAGTTATTTTGCCAGCTATGCGCGTTAGATTGTCTACTAATTCATTGGTACTGCATTTACGCAAGTAATTTGGAGGCGGTTTGGCATTAGAGGTACTAGATCTAGAACCCAAGTCAGTGCAATTAGTTGCATCGTTTTTGACGCTCAGTAATGCGAATCTATTTCCTACTGAAGCACTTCCATCTTCATTTATTTTAGTTTTATTTATTTTTGCCTTATTACCATCATTTAATTTCTGTGGGCTTAATTTCCTTTTAATTGTAATGTATCTGTCCATACCTGTTTGTACTTTTGTTGTTTCTGACTTATTTGCATTCAATGTGTTATCAACAATGGTGCTGCTTGGAGTGTGCACTGATCAAATTATTTGTTGGTAAAGACGAGATTAGAAGTATATTTCTGTTTAGTTCTATAGCATTGTTTTTATTTACATGAGATGCTGCTTCTACACTCGTTTTAATCTCCATAACATTAGTTGTAGGAGAATTACGCGCGGGCGGAGAGCGCTTTACACTCATTTATTTTCAATTTTAATAATTTTTAATTTTGCACAAATAGACAGTATCTAAATTTTATGTTCAGTTTGTTGTATAGGTATATTATATGTATACACTTGCGGAGTTGGTTCCTCTTCTTTCTGCGAGTATCTATTTTGGGTTTTAGTTGTTCTTTATTATTTATTTATTTAATATTGCGCACACACGTCAAAGGTCATCCCATGTTGTAATTTCTTCTTCAGGAATGTGAAAGAGCCATTTTTAATTTATTTTTCTCCATTTTCGCCATTTTTACCCTACATGATCTTTTGCGTTTTAGTCGATTTGTTAATGTTATTTTTCCATTAAATCAATAACTTACCAACACAATCCTATAATTATTGCACATTTTAGGATATATAATTGCTATTTCCAACAATTCGTTGAGCGTTATGAAAACAATTACAAGTTTTTCGATTGTACTATGTTCACAATCAACTTCCTGCAGCAAGGAAAATCCTGGTTCTGAAAACGTCTGCGTTATATGGTCAATATTTGTATTTAAGTGCAAAAATTGAAGAAGTGCCATTATTTGGTTTTTGTTCTGAGGAAAACCAAAAATCGCTCCATAATATTATACGCCCAATTTTTGGGTTATTAACTACGTCTTGAGTTAATATCTTGACTATTGTAGCTTAGTAGCCTTTTGGTAAATTGAAAACATTTTGCAAACCAAAACATATAATTACATTTAATTGATCGATGTTTTGGCAATCAACATCTCTTTCTGACTTCATATTTTCGGATCTAAGTTAAAAAATTTAAATTTAAATTTAAAAGTTTAAAATTATTTAAATATCATATGTATGATGGGTGCCGTAGCTCAGTGGTTAGTGTGTTCGCCTTCTGATCTGTAGGTCGTGGTTCAATCCCCGGCTGATGCATAACAAATTTAATATCGATAAGATTTTTCTTTCGAATGGTACCCACCTGTCGGCAAGCAATTGGCAATTCTTCCGACAGTAACAACTTGCCATGAAAAAGCTTCTAAAAGAACTCTGTGACAAAGCTCAGAAAAAGTGATGTCACAAGTGTTCTGCCGTTCGGAACCGGTTAAAATAAGTAGGTCCCTTCTAATACTGTCCAAATTTAAGACGCACAACAGTAATGGAAGAGAAGCTCGGCCAATGAGCCCTTTGGGGCTTTAAGTGCCATATATATATATATATATATATATATATATTTGTTTTTTTTTTTTCGTTTAAAAATGCCACATACGACAGTTTGAATCCTCTATATCTCAAATCGGAAAACTGATTACATCAAATGAAAGAGCAGTACGGAAAACTTATGGAATCTATGGATCTTAAATCAAACCGGAAAAAACCCATTACGACATTTAAATTCTCAGACGACGATATATCATATTCGTTTGTTCACAAAGGGTGAACAAATTTCGTTAAACAGAACAAATGTAATAAGTGTAGAATAGAATACCCTGCCGAAAAAATAATTATAGATCTTATTTTTGTGAATATAACGAATCAAGAATTTTATGTCGGCAACGCCCATATAATAAATTCGCATTTCTTTTTTACTGTATGGGTATCAAAGCAAAGGTATTTATAGCTATTTTTCACATTTAAAAAGTTGTTATCAAAAATATAAATTTGAACAAAATTTTGTTCAAAAACTATTTTTTTTCGAAGATAGCATATCGAAATTTAGCACCATATTAAAGGACATACAATTACTTTTTCAATGGTGTATAAAACATATTTTTGGAACATGTTTATATATTTTTAATTAAAAAAGTTTTTTTTTACTTTGTCAACTGCAATTAAGTGTATACGGAAAAAGTAGTGAGACAAAGGAGAATCATAGTGGTAAATGTAAATAAAATAGAACAAGTTTTAAGCAAGGGAAATACATATCTGAGCTATGCATGTTGCTTCTAGAAGTCCTCGAGAAGCGAGGACTTAATGTTTTAAGCAAATAAACTGAAATAATAGCCTAGACTCGGGAATTAACTGCAGCTAATCCGCTTTAACTCTATTAGTTAATTCTCAAAATAAAAGAGGATTATAGCCTAGACAGACGGCAGCCTAATTCCGGATTACCGAGTTAATTCGAATTAACTCGGGCATTAACTGCAGCTAATCCGCATTCACTCTATGAGTTAATTCTCAAAATAAAAGAGGATTAGGGCAATTTGCGATGGCAACACTGCTGAAAATTTTCTATTGGGAATTTTTCTCGATCCATTTTACAAAATATGAGGTGTGTTCGCTAACAAAAAACTTTCAACAATTGTTAACAGTTTTCAACATGAAAAGCGTTGGCGAACAAATAAATCCAGCTGCCAATTACGAACTGTGAATGTCAATTTACAAGTTTCTGATAGTTTTCAGTTCACGTACTACTTATAGATTTTTTCATATCGAGAGTGATAGATGACAGAAATTGATAGTGATAGTAATGTAAGTGAGTAGACCTAATAAAACAGCAATTAGCTGTTTAGTTAATCAGCAATACTGCCGTCTATCAGGTTAGTATTTTATTCGGATTAAGTGCGACATTAATCCGGATTAACGCTGCCGTCTGTCTAGTCTATAAACTACACAAGCACAAAACTCACAATTTTCAATTGATTTGACTTTAGTACCCATCTAGATAACAGTCAAGTTAGATAGTTGTTGGAATAGTGGTGCAATCGTTGACGTTAGAATCGACAGATCGTGGGTTCGAATCCCGTCGGTGGTAACTTTTTGATTATGTATTTTAATTTTTTTATTTTAGAAATAATATATATTGACAAAAAATTAAATTACATTTCTACAGGTTAGGTTATGTGGCCGCCATCTCTCTGAGAGGACACACTTGAGCCAGTAATGCCCATTGTGATACTACCGAGGTTCTCTCCCAATACTGTTGTGCGTGCTAAATTTGGACAGCATTAGAAGGGACCTACTTAGCTGGTTCCTAACGGCAGAACCCTTTTGCCATCACTTTAACTCTCACAGAGCTCTTTTAAGAAGCATGTTTGGTAAATTGTTGTTACTGTTACTATTTCTACAAGGTCTTTAACAGTATTTTTGAGAAACTTTAGTCAATAATAACATAGTATGTGGTGCAACGGTAAAGCGCTAGCTTTGCGATCGGAAAACCCAGGTTCGAACCCAGTAACGAGCATATGAGGTTTTTTTGGTTTTAGACACATGTAATTCTTAAATCAAAATCATATTTTACAATGAATGAAAACATTTTGGCATTGCCGAAGTGCTTCAAAAAAACTTATTCTGAAAGCTGTTCTACGAAATGCTCTACAAGTTGGACCGTTTCATATAAAAATGATGGTAAGATAAAAAGATGGTAAGGGCTTCTAAATTCCAAAGAAGAGCTTCTATAATCGCTTTTTACTCCCTCTTTTTTCCACTGGGAACTTTTTGAATAACATCTTAATATCAAAAATATAGGTTTTTGAATAAAAAAATTTTACTATAATTTTTAATAATAACTTTTAAAATGTGAAAAATTTTTATAAATATTGTATATGTCAAAAAATTTTAATCAGATAGCGCCGCAAGATTTTTTTTTTATATTGGATTTTATTACAGAACGAAGATCTAAATCGCTTTTTAACAATTTTTTAGAATATAACTTTTTTTAAGGTTATAGTTATCCCGAAATAGGTGTCCCTTTAAAAAGGCACTAGCTAGATGTACTACTCTCTAAAAGTAATACAGCATAATGCATACTTTATTTGTTATTTAACTAATAAGTTAACAAAACAAAACATTATAGCTAGGTAGATGTGAATAATTTAAATATGTATTGTTTTTCCATTGTGCCCTATTCACAAAATTTCAAAAAAAAATTCATGCAAATGTCTTCGTGCTTAAACGGGAACTTTTAAAAGCACAGTGACGCTATGCGGGTTAAAAATACCTTTTTTTTGATAAAAAGATAATAAACATGTGGCACTTAAAGCCCCAAAGGGCTCATTGGCCGAGCTTCTCTTCCATTACTGTTGTGCGTCTTAAATTTTGGACAGTATTAGAATGGACCTACTTATTTTAGCCGGTTCCGAACGGCAGAACACTTGTGACATCACTTTTTCTGAGCTTTGTCACAGAGTTCTTATTAGAAGCTTTTTCATGGCAAGTTGTTACTGTCGGAAGAATTGCCAATTGCTTGCCGACAGGTGGGTACCGTTCGAAAGAAAAATCTTTTCGATACCAAATTTGTTATGCATCAGCCGGGTATTGAACCACGACCTACAGATCAGAAGGCGAACACACTAACCACTGAGCTACGGCACCCACCCTTTTTTTTGATACCCATATTAAAAAAACTAAAATAAAATTTATTGAGTAATTTCGATCGCAAATTTGTACTTTGACGTTGAGCCACGCTTTAGTTGGGCGTTACTGACAAAAATCTTATGGTTTATTATATTCACAAAAATAAGCTTCTATGCGAAGAAGTTTTTTTGTTTTTTTTTCCGTTAAGGTGTGCTATTCTGCTTTTGTTCCGCAGAACTATAGAAAACTATATATGTAACGGGTGTTTTTTTTTAGAGTGAAGCAGTTTCCGATTAGGCACAAAACAGTGTAGCCGTTATCAACTCCGGTAATCCAAAAGTCATTTGTACTCAGTAAGGAAGACCCAATTGAATCAATTTTAGTTGTGCCTATCCACTTTATGGAAAATTTTGTGTAAGGATCTTGGTTTACGTCCCTATAAGATATAGCTAGATAGAATTACAGCCGTAAGATCATCAATCTCTTCGCTTGCTTGGTAAATGAACTGAAAATCAACTGGAACAAACAAAATTATCGGATTTGAAGTAAATACAATCTATAAGAACATCCTCAGGCACCATTACATCAACAAAAACTTACTGTTTGGTGCGGTTTATGGGCTGGTGGAATCATTGGTTCTTCTTTAAAAACGCGTCAGGCAACAACTTAACCGTCAATGGCGATAGCTACAGAGTCATGATATCATACTATTTGATTCTCCACTTGCGTGGTATTAATGTGAAAGATATGTGGTTCCAACAAGATGATGTTACATGCGATACATCGAACATAACATCCGATTTATTGAAGGAAACATTTGGCAACAACATAATTTCCAGAAATAGATCTGTAAACTATCCTGCAGCATCTTACTATTTAACGTCTCTGGGCAGCCATATGCTCGAAACCATATTCAAAATCAATTTTTAATTCACCATATTGTTTTTTCCTAATTTCAAAGTGTTACACTCTGAAAATACCCGTTATTACAGAAGGGTTCTGCGCTTACAAAGGGTATTGCGGCACCCTTCTTGGCTTATCTGCCAATTCGTTCCCTCCAACCGCAATGTGCATTGGAACCCAAAGGATCTACTCTGATAACATTCACAAAGTTCAGCTTGTCAAAATAACCCAACACTAGTTTTGATTTTACTTGGTTAGAGTTAAGTGTATAGTAAAACTGAACTCTGGATACATTGAGTCCCTCGACATTGCGACTTCAGGATGTTGTTTTGCTAGAATATTTTACTTCTTGCGATTCATCCAACTACCTGGCCTGCTATTGACAATAGTCATTCTTAGAATATCCCTCTTCGCTTGGGACTGAATGTAAATGTGAAGAGGTGTAATTTCCAAGAGAACATCCAATGATGCTGTTGGACATGTGCACATCGCTCCAGCTACACATGCTACTCTTTGAATCCTGCCAAGTGTAGTGGTTACAGTCTGAAGCTTTGTGCACTTCTCCCAAACGACAGCTACGTGAGCTATCATGGGTTCAACGATTACAGTGTAGATCCATCTCAGTATCTTTGGTGTGCAACCCCAACTTTACCCTACTATGGATCTACAAGTCATAAATATTCTAGTGGCCTTTTTCGCCACATTTTCTATATGTGCCTTCCATCGTAAACACTGGTCTAAGACTACGCCCAGGAATTTTACTATTTTTATTTTACTATTCCTAAGGGTGCCGTAGCTCAGTGGTTAGTGTGTTCGCCTTCTGATCTGTAGGTCGTGGTTCAATCCCCGGCTGATGCATAACAAATTTAATATCGATAAGATTTTTCTTTCGAACGGTACCCGAAACGGTATCGGCAAGCAATTGGCAATTCTTCCGACAGTAACAACTTGCCATGAAAAAACTTCTAAAAGAACTCTGTGACAAAGCTCAGAAAAAGTGATGTCACATGTGTTCTGCCGTTCGGAACCGGCTAAAATAAGTAGGTCCCTTCTAATACTGTCCAAAATTTAAGACGCACAACAGTAATGGAAGAGAAGCTCGGCCAATGAGCCCTTTGGGGCTTTAAGTGCCACACATATATATATTCCTAAGATTATACTCAACCCTAGCTCAGTGGTTAGTACGTTGGTCTTCTGATCTGTAGGTCGTGGGTGCAATCCCGGCTGTAGTACAACAAATTTAATATCGAAAATATTTTTCTTTCGAACAGTACCCCTCTGTCGGCAAGCAATTGCCAATTCTTCCGGCAGTAACAATTTGGCATGGAAAAGCTTTTAAAAGAACTATGTGGCAAAGCTCAGAAAAAGTGATGTCGCAAGTATTTCATCCATTACTATACTCCACAGTAGCGGTGATAACACTCCCTCTTGTGGACATCCTCGTGAGGTGTATGCTTCCTGTACTAAATAGTATTTCTACGTTCCTAGTGAAGAGCATATTGCTCATCCATAAGGCTAGAGTATCGTTAACACCTCTATTAATTAGAGCTTTCTGGATGGCTTCATGTGAAGAGTTGTCAAAAACACCTTCTATATAGAGGATTTCATGAATTGCGTTACCTAATTGATAGCTAATCAGTGCAGTTTCCGTAGATGGGCCTGCTCTGCACGTATGCTGACGCGAATGTAACGGAGAGTTTGCTGGAATAGTTGTCCTGATGTAGTTGTCTACAGATTTCTCTAACACTTTTAGTATGAAAGATTTTTTTTTTTTTTTTTTTTTTTTACAAGCTTTTTTATTGAATCTTTCTAAAATTACTTAGAAACTAACAATATGTAATCAAATCTTACAAACTAAATAAAATTATGTGATATTCCCAACGTTCCATCACAATTTGTTGACTCACGAGGTATAGCAATTTCACAGCATATTCAGTGTGTCTTTTCTTTTTAATCGACGATGCCCCGTGCTCAGCAACAATTGCCTAGCAAGGGGATTCGGATGACTGTGTAATTTTTGAATGTAGCTTCTGCAAGACATTGCAACTTCCTCAGAAATTGTGGGTACATTTAAATCTCGATGGATGTTAACGTTCCTCATATACCAAGGCGCGTTTACAATAATTCGCAGACACTTGGATTGTATTCGCTGCAATTTTTCGATATTTGAGGGAGATGCGGTGCCCCAAAACTGAATACCATAAGTCCAGATTGGCTTCAGGCTTCAGTATGAAAGATGTTAGCAAATTTGTCTGAAGGATTTTGGATGAAGAGGGTCCTTCTTGCCGACCTTCGGTATAAAGACCACTTTTGCCCTTTTCCAAATTTGGGGTATATACCATAATGGTGCTTGCGAAAATTTTAGTTAGTGTACCTAAGATATGTTCTAAGCCCTTTTGTAACAATGCAGGAAATATGTCATCCACACCAGGAGATTTCAGTTGTTTAAAGATGTTTACCGCCCACCGAATCCTCGGTTCCATGCATATCTCTTTCGAAATATTCCAGTGAGTCCTATTTATTATACTAAAAGATTCAGTTTGTTCGATTCCTGATGGGATTGAAGATCCTAGAATGTGAGTATTTAGAAGAAGTTGGTCTTTTTCTTCCTCACTCTCTGTAAAACTTCCATCATCCTTTTTAAGGTTAGTAGAGGTGAGGCTGATCATCTTAGCCTTAGTCAATACTTTATAGAGTCTTGATGCCTCCCAGTTTTTTCTATAATGTTGCAGAAATTTCTAAAACTTTCTCACTATGCTTCTTTGATATCCTTAGTGTAAAGACCTAGAGTGTTTCTGTAACTTCTCAATCCTGTATTTTTTGCCCGATTGAATAATCTACGAACTGTAGTTCTTAGTTTCTTTAAGTGTTTGTTCCACCAAAGTTCATGGTTTTTGGAGCTGGCCCTACTTATTGGAAAGCTGTCCTCATAAGCCGCAATAATGATTTTATTGAAGCCTTCTACCACAGTTTCTAATTCTATTTCATTCCTGATATTATCTCCCAACTTAAGCTGGTTTAAATTTGTTCTCAGGTTTTCTAAGTATTTTTCTCAGTCTGTTTTCCTAGGATTCCTTATAATTCTCTTTACTAGCGGTGAACCCTCAATACCGAATCTTATTATTCTATGATCCGACATTGATGGTTTAGTTGATACGAAGCAAACTCACTACCCCAAGTATTCCCTATCGTTATATCAAGGAACTCTCTGCGCGTGCTCGTAACAAAAGTTGGTGCATTGCCAATATTTGATAATTCTAATCTAATACTTAGAATAAATACACGAATGTACTCACCCCATGTCCGTGCTACCACAGGCCCCCCTTTACTTTGCCTGTGGGTCCTCCCCTGGTAAATAGGCCCTCTATTATTTCTTTTGCAAACCTATTTATGACAAAGAAAGTTCATATTATTAGTAAGTATCAAAAGGGTTCTCGGGTTATCGCACCATATTACCTGTGTATTTTTATCCGCCAAACCTCTTATTTGACCCCTGAATATCCAGGGTTCCTGAACCAGCACTATATCCGGTTTAGACCTGAGCGTTGACCCCGCAATCACCACCGCAGCCTAAGCGTGATGGAGGTTGATCTAATCAACTCTGTGCTGTTCATCCTGTTGTTGACTCATATTGAGTGCACCCATTATCAGTGCCTCATTAATCTCCGACAAGGAGACTACATCCGAGTCTCAGGTTTAGCATGGTCAGGTCGTGTAGGTCAAACTCCTCATTTCCGTGTGGTAGTAGATTGACTTCCTCTACCTTCTTATCCCTGGAGACCTCTTATTCTATATTTCCAACTATATCCTCAGGAGAGTGTCCTCTGGTGTAGCCACTTTCTTGTCTATTGCGCTCCCCCTCTGGTGGGTTGATCGTATTTGCACCATTTTCCGCACATAGGGAGTATTACTGCGAGCCCGATACCGCATTTCGTTCAACGCGTCCTCTGGCGTTAAGCCTTCTTTCAAATAGCGCAGATATCATTTAGTTTCTGCGCCACTCAGACCTTTTGATCGTGAATCAAATAGTGTCCTAGTAGGCACTACATCAGAATTTGACCTAACATCAACAGTAACAACAACAACAACCATAGATGTAGACAAATTGTTACAACTAATGCAACGGCATAAAACGCCATGACAGAAGAAATTGCAGCAAACGCTACCGCTATACAACAAATTAATAGCGTACTAACACCGTCATCCACTGCAGTTTTAACCGAATTGCCTACAATTATAACAACTATAATACCACTTACACCATTATCACCACTGGTATCACATTCACCATATGATTTTGTATCAGTGCCTCCATCTTCCGTGTCCTCCTCATCATTATTATCTCCATCTTTATCTGTTTTACGCTTTCTCTCATCTGCTATATCTGAATCTAATTCATGGTTATCTGCATCTACTTCATTGTCACCTCTGTCTGTGTTGGTGTCGTCGTCTTCAACAACGACAAACGTTGTTCGGTATGGTACTTTTAGAAAATACATTTTTCCTTGCTTACAACATATTTTCCAGCATGTGTGTTGTATATACATACATTTTATATGCATTTGCATGTGTCTTCTCAAATGCGTCCCAGTAGCAAAAAAAAAATTTAAAATTCATTAAAAATTTTATTCCCTTGCATCATGTAATGTAGACTTTTGCCATCTGTATTTTTCCTTGTGACTTACATTGTCGCTTTTTTTAAAAGGCTTTCAAAAAGTACTACCAAACAAGTAGAAGAACAAAGACCATACCCTATCGGTTTGCTTACAAGGCCTTCAAGAATTGGTAAATTGGTATTTTGGAAAATAATTTTAAGATCTATAACCAACCATTGACAACATACATGAGGAACTACAAAAAAGCACAACAAAGAGAATTACATATTCTTGAATAAACTGCGCACGAAAAAAAAAACCAATAAGTGAACAACAACCGAAGAGATGATTATATAGTATCACGATGATTTAAAAAAAAATGATCTCCTTTTACTTTCCCTTTTCATAGGAGGCCTTTTTTAAGTACTTTTATAAAATGCCTGTAAAAGTACTACTTTAAAAAGGTCATTCATGCCTTCTGTATTCTACTGATGGGATGACACTTTTGTTGAAGATAGTGCCATTAGTCGTAGATCAGCAGCTCGTATTACTTTCTCCATAACAAGGTTGAAGAACTCGCACGATGAAGAATTGCATTTTCTGAAACTCCGTTCGGCATTAAACGGTGAGGTCCTTCCAAATTTTCACTGGACAACGGGAGTTATGCAGCTAAAAATTTCCTCTTTGACCTGGGCATGGTTGGATGGTGGAACATTTACACTATAGTCTATGATTGGGGATTTTGGGAGATCTCCACTTGCGGGATTGTTTGAAGCGTCGCCATCCAATAACGTAGAGAAATGTTCCCTCATAAGCTCAGTACGGAGTGACAGGATCGAAAGGAAGAAGCTCCGGGATTTAAACTGCCACTCATGCTCTTTCCTGTCTCTACTTATCTATCTCCTTACACTGGCGTATTTTCGGATCTCTCTTCTTGCGCTTAAAAAGACGTCTCTCCGCACTCCTCCTCTTTCTGTACCGCTCCTTAACAGCTTGCATAGCATCTGCACGCAGGGTCTTTTTGTAGACGACATCTATCTCTACGGTATCGTCGCGACACTCCACTCATTTTGCAGAGGCCGTTAAAAACCGATTACCTCCTCAGCAGCAGTAACAGTCATGGATTGGAATATATGTGTCCACCGTGCGCATGTATCATCAAGAGGGGGAGTGTTCTGCATAAACAGATCCGATAGTCGAGTGGTAAAAGCATTTGCTGTGTCTGGTGAGTGCAGCTTGTTGACGCAGCTTTATCTGTGTGGGACTTCGTTTGTTCTTTGCTACACATAAACGTATATTAACCTTATCTGCAACAAGGTAATGTTCCGAGTCGATCCGAGTATACGGTAAACAAAAATGTATATAAAAGTTAAAAAAAATCGCTCCATAGTTTTGAGTATTTTATGTTTTGTAAAAATGTAAGGCGCGATCACTAATGCTGTCAAAAAGGTTATTTACCCTTGGGGACGGGCATGAAAAAGTGGCTTGAAATTTTCATTCAATTTTTTATACCCTACATAAGTATATGCAAGTATTTCGGTCAGATGTTTGTAACCACTTGAAGGAGTCTCCGGAGATATAGAAAATTATATATATTCGTGATTCGCTTAAATGATCAATTTCAGTAATTATGTCAGTTCGTTCGTCCTTCCGTCCGTCTGCACACCTGGCTGGTTCGCACGATAACTTGAGCAAATATTGAGCTTTTTTTACGAAATTTGGCACAAGTATCGTATGATCCAAGTATCGTATGCCCAATATCAATCCAAGAGGATTGATACTGGGCATAATCGGTCAATAACTACGCCCATACCAAGCATTCAAAGCGGCTTACCTCGGAATTTACAAAATCTTTAACTTGCTATAACTCAGTTAATATACCATCTGAGACTTCTACATAACCTTGCCAGAAATGAGCGAGATACGCCTACTTTTTATAATAACTCCCATACAAAGCATCTGTACTTTTGTACTGTACTGTACTTTAAATTGAAACAGCTGTAACTCCTACAGTCTTATGTCTAGAATAATCACAACTGACACTTAGATAGTCACTTATGGTAAATGGGTGAGCCACGCCTATTATTTATACTAACCCCCATACAAAATGACTGAATTTCTTTTAAATTGAAATAGCTGTAACTTCTGCAATCTTAAATATGGTAGTCGAAAGTAATCTGGCAAAAAATCAGCATGCCACGCCCACTTCTTAATGGGGCTACCATACAAAGTTGACAAAACTTTGTCATTTTTAAAAACTTTGACCTAATGGTATTCCGTTAAGAAATTTTTCCGAGAGAAATTTTGATACATGTGTAAACTTCCTTTATGTAAAAAAAATTTTTTTTTGCCAATTTAAAAATTAAAATCTTTTTTTGTCAAATCCGTGCGATTAAAAAAATTGGCACCAGTGATCGACAAATATTAAACTGTGACTGTGTTGGTGTGCACAAGAGAAATGTTCCGCATGTGCAAACCAGTGGGAAATTGATCTGTGCGTCACGCAGTAGTTCGGCGGCATAAAGGGATAATTCAGCGTATATATAGTTAATTATATTTCAATTTTTGCAAAATTTTGATACAAATTTGTTTAACAAGCATCAGAAAAAGGTCTGTCTTTTTTTAACAATATCTAGGCTACTTAAGCATGACATTTCCGTTTTTAATTTTATATTTGAACGTCTAATATACTCCAATTCCTTTGTTTCAGATAACCACCCTTAAATGCTTTGTAAGAAAAATGAACGTTTTTTCATTAACCGTGGAAAGCTACCGTTATTTTAAATACACAGAAACTAACGTTCATCGATTTGATGAAGCTCGTTTTAAAACTTTGAAAAAATAGAGGAGTAAAATGAAAGAAATCGTTTGTGAGAAACTAAAATTATACATTTGTTGTAACAAAATTCGGCTGAGTTGAGTTTAATAAATATATGTTGTACATACATATGTTCACTTTCACACAATTAGAAAAGGAGAGCGGTATTCGTCTATTCGACGAAGGTTAGCTTTCCAGGGATAAAAAGTCGTTATGTTTCTTGTTCATCAACATTTTTTATATCCTTATGAAAAGAATCAAAATCAAAGTCATATTCCCTATTTTCTTTTTATAGCTTACAACACAAGAGCCATTTCTAGCATGAAGTATTTCTCTCAAGGCATTCAAGAAACAAAGCGGAGCAGCCATGCGCGAAGTTGATTCGTAGCTGTCTCGCCAACGATTAAACGATAGAGCGTAAGAATGCCAATCACTGATTTACATTTACTTATTCATATGCTCTTTCGAAAGATTGTGTACTCGATTCTTTTTTAGCTTTATTTTTAATTAACATAAAATTTCGCATTTTTTAAATAATGTTTAAATTCCATAGATGTTTACAGTGTTCACAATTTACGTGTCAATTATTACAGAAATAATGATAATTTATCTATAAGTAAATACCAGGACCGACAAACGGAATTTGTATATATATATATATATATATATATATATATATATATATATATATATATATATATATATATATATATATATATATATATATATATATATATATATATATATATATATATATATATGTTTTATTCGAATGAATGAATTCTAAATGAGCATGCTCAATATTTCAATTTTATTGTTTGACACAAGGAGTGCACAAGTTTTTTATCGAAGTGCAAACACAAATACATATATATACTTGTATATATATAAACTTTATTATTATGAAAAAGGTAAAAAAATAACTTGAATATCTACTTACTTATGTCGCCATTACAGCCGAAAATCGATTTAGGCCAAATCCATCTTTTTCCTTCGGTAGCAGGCGCCAGTTAGAAATTCCAAACGCTGACAAGTCCTCCAGTACATGGTCTTTCCACCGGGGGTTAGGTATGCCTCTTCTACGTCATTCATCAGCGGGTCCCGAATATAGCACCTTCTTAGCTTGAGCATGTTTCTTCATTCGCTTGACTTGACCTAGTTGGCGCAGCCGTTGAATTTTAATGCGCTCTACTATGTCGGTGTCGGCGTACAACTGGTGGTTGGACTTTATTCGATACACCCCCCACAACGCAAATACGTCCAAAGGTCTTGCGTAGGTCTTTTCTCCCTAAAACTCTGAGCTTTCTCTCATTTGAGGTGGAAATTATCCAAGCTTCAGCACCATGTATGAGGACAGACATGATGAGAGACTTGTAGAGTGTAGTTTTCGTTTCTCGAGAGAGGGCTCGATTTCTCAATTGCTAACATAATCCAAAGTATCACCTGTTCGCAAGAGTGATCCTTCGTAATATCTCCAGGTTGACGTCATTATTGGTGTTAATGGTGGTTCCAAGATAGACAAAGTCCTTCACAACTTCAAAAGCTTAGATATCAATAATGACATGCTGTCCAAGATGCCGGTACTCTTTGTTTGTTGTCTTTGTTTGTTGTACTTCAAATTTGCTTTCGTTCACCGTAGGACCCATTCGACGCCACTCTCTTTCCAATCTGAGAATGCTGCACTGACTGCTCGCGTGTTCACGCCGATTTTGTAAATATCATCGGCATACGCTAACAGCATGACACTTTTGTTGAAGAAAGGGAGTTACATAGTGTCATTCTGCAAAGCCGAATGAGCTTCGCAGGAATATCGAACTCAGATATTGTTGTGTAGAGGTAAATCCGTTACCGGACTGTCGAAAATAGAAGATGTGTGTCGATTTGTTTTTCTTGGGTCTTCTCCAGGATATGGTACATTGTGAAAATCTGGTCGATGGTGGATTTACCAGGCCTGAAGCCACACTGATAAGGTCAAATCAGGTTATTAAGGATAGGCTATAACCGTGCACACAGTACGCTCGATAGAACCTTGTATAAGGTGCTAAGAAGACTTATTCCACGGTAGTTGGCGCAAATTGTGGGGTCTCCTTTTTATGTACGGGACAGAGAACACCAATCTGCCATCTGAAAGCATGCATCCAATCATCTGGCATGTTTTCATCCGACCATATTCTGCTTATGAGCTGGTGCATGCTGGTGAGCAGCTCAATGCTCACGTGGAGAAGTATTCCCTCCATAAGCTCAGTACACTCTGGACATCTGTAATCAGATCCCCATTGTTGTCACGACAGGAAGAGGCTCCGGAGTTTAAACCGCCACTCAGATGCCTGATCTCAAAGAATTTTCGAGTCTCATTCCTGTCTCTACATGGCTCATCGCCTTACATTCGCGTCTCTCCGCACTCCTCTGTATGTACCGCTCCTTAACAGCTCGCGTAGTTTTCTGTAGGCGGTGTCTTTCTCTGCGGTAGCGTCGCGACACTTCTAATCATACCACTCATTCCTCAGGGGCTGGTAGAAATCGATTACCTCCTCAGCAGGAGTAGTCATGGAGTGGGATGTGTGTCCACTGCGTGCATGTATTATCAAGAGGGAGAGTGTTCTGCATATCCAGATCCGATAATCGAGTGGTAAAAGCATTTGCTCTTTTGATTGCAGCTTATTGACTTCAATCTTTCTCTGTGTGGGACTTAGTTTGTTCTTTGCGACACATAAACGTTTTCGCACCTTAGCTGCAACAAGGTAATGATCATTGTCCTTCATCGTCCTTCTCATTCGTCGGAGCGTGAGCATATATTAGGCTTAAGTTAAAAAATTTGTATGGGTACCGTAGCTCAGTGGTTAGTGCGTTGGCCTTCTGATCTGTAGGTCGTGTGTTCAAACCCCGGCTGAATCATAAAATTTAATATCGAGAAGATTTTTCTTTCGAACGGTACCCACCTGCCGGCAAGAATTGGCAATTTTTCCGGCAGTGACAAAACTAAGTTAAAGTGATGTCACAAGGCTTCTGCCGTTCGGAATCGGCTAATATAAGTAGGTCCTTTCTAATGCTATCCAAATTAACACGCACAACAATATTGGAAAAGAAGCTCGATGGTATCACAATGGGTCTTTCTGGCCTAAGTGTGCCCTCTCAGAGAGGGCAGCCACATAACCTAAAAAAGTTTGGCTTAGTGCAGATTGTTACCAGACGCTCATTAATAGGTGTGAACTTCGGGACAAGACAACAAACAACAAACACTTTTCCTATAGAGGGATCGGACATTCCAGGTGCATATCCGTAAATCGTGGTCCTTATTCCATTTGCGGGGTCGTCAACAAAAGGGGTAGTCCTTATCCAAGGAGCGTTATCCATAGCTCCCTAAAATATTCTAGGACCATTTTTAAATCCAAATGGCATTCTTATAAACTCATACTTTACGTTATTTACAGAAAATGCGGTTTTTTCAATTTACGACTCCTTCTTCAAAATTTGATGAAATCCCGACTCTAAGTCTATTGAGGAGAAGTATTTCGCTTTACCCAAATTTGATACTATGACATTACAGTCAGGTATAGGGTAATTTAATGCTATAGTTTGCTCGTTTAGTTTTTTATAATCGTGTACCATTCTAAGTTTTGAGGACCCATCTTCATTAGTTCCCTTTTTTGGTACAACCCACATCGTTGAGTTGTAGGGGCTTCTGCTTGGACGGATGTCTTTGTCATCCAATAATCTTTGAACCTCTTCATTAACAAATGTGTTAACAGATATTGGGTATACGTATTGCTTACAACAAATAGGAGTTTCAGCAGTAGTTCTGCCCTTACATCTGTCCTACAGAGGGTGGCCAAATTATTATGTACACTTACATTTTCAATGAAATTCGTAAAAAAACCAAACAAAAATCCAAATTAAAGTTGTTTATTCAAAATTATCAAAATAATATTATTATATACATATTTTTTTCCATTTTTAAACAAATTAAATATAAAAAGACTTAATTTTACTAAATATTTTGTGACACATCATTTTTGTTTTATTAGCTCATTTATGGATTATTATTCCATACATCTTTTAACCTTTCGATGAGTTGTCTTTTATTTGTGATGGTTTCCTTAGCAACAATACCTTTTGTAGTCTCCCACAAATTTTCGATGGGATTCATGTCCGGCGAATTACCTGGTCAGGGCAAAACTTTAATTTTTTTTGTGCCAGATAATTTGTCACAACTTTTGCTTTATGGCACGTAGCAGAATCGTGCATAAACGTGAAATCATCAGACCCTGGGAACCATTTGTTTAACTGGGGAGCAGTTCGTTCTGGAGAACCTGCAGGTATTGGTATTTTTTCATCATTCCCTCTACAAAATAAAGTGGCCCAAGGCCTCTAGATGAAATAACTGACCGCACCATTATTTTTAGAGGATGCTTGACCCGTTCAACGAGGCAAAATTTTGTTAAATTTCTCTTCTGGTCTTCTACGTACGAATGTTGATTTATCTAGTAAAATCTCAAATGTGGATTCATCTGAAAAACAAAACTATTATAAAGAGAGCATTTATTTAATTGACTTTTTGTGCAAGACTTAGATATTTTTACTTTATTCCAGTAATTAGTAGTATGTTTTTTGCCCATAATTTACGCGCTTTCTTCATGGCAGGTGTTAATCTTGGTTTTTTTGTGGGACGGTGGCCAATAAAACCGAATTCTTGAAGGCGCCTACGAAAGCGTTCGCTCAGAAACACCAATGTTAGCATCCTCAGCGAAGTTCTTGAGAATGTGACTACTTTTTTTTCCTATTTTGCATGCATATATCCCGAATTTTGCGATCATATCTCTGAGAAGTCATTCGTTTTCGCCCGCATTTCCCTACTCTTTTTCTGCCAAAGTCAACCCCATTTGCAAGTTTTTGCTTGAAAACACTCACTGAAGATTTTGAGACTCCAGTTCGTTTTGAAATCTCTCTGATTGACAAAGAAGTATGCTGCAGGAGTGCTTTTATTGACGATTTTTTTGCATCAGAAATATCGGGTGATTTTCCCATTTTCTGTTAAAAAAATCAAATTATTTTTATCGGAAAATAACAAAAAAATAATCTGTACTTACCAATCTGTTCAGTATTTCGCGGTTATATTTTTATTTTTTTTATAACACTTTATCAAAAGATCAACTAACAAAAATATTAAATGAATCGCACTAATTTTATAAAAAGCCCCGTTACTTAATAACTGGGAAAAATTGAATTGACATTTAAACGTCAAAATAACTAAGGGAATTCAGGCAACAGAAAGCACTAACTAGTAAATTTGTATATTTTATGAGGATGATACAGTAATGATTCAAAATCAAAATTGCAAGTGTCCATAATAATTTAGCCACTCTATGTAAATGGAAGCTTCATATTTATATCAGAATGAAGCCGCTTTATTTCTCTTACCATCTTATTTTGTAAAAATTCAATATCCTCATTATCTCTTAAACTATAAATAATTTCTACATTATTATCATTATTGTTTCTAGAATTCGTGTCCTGATCCGTTTCTTCACTTTCTTCATTTTCAAAAATAAAAAATTTTATGTGAAGATCTCCGCTTTTCAGTAATCCCTTATCGAAACCTAAAATTATTTTTGCTTTTCTCATTAAATTGAAACCTATTAAAATGTCAGCTTCAAGATTATGGATTTCATAGAATCTTTCCTTAATTCCAAATAATCTTGCTTCACAATAATTTTTAATTATGGTCAAACCATTCACGGTTCGCACTCTTTTCCATATAACTAAGTCTTTGTTATTCCCTAGGACACCTGGGATACAATAACTACAGTTAGCACCATTATCAATCAAAATTCGATAGCTTCTTCCTGATGCTCTTCTTCTGAGGATGTAGGGCAAAAACTCCTGCTCATTCAAATTATTTATTCGCTGCACTTTGTTTTGGGGCTGGTAGCTGAATTGAGTACTCGTGGGCTCGCGTTTGACGCCTTGATTCTTGATTCTTGGTTCTGACGATATCCTTGAAAGTTATTGTTGGTTGGCCTTTGCTGAAGATAATGACCATTAGCATTATCGTAATTGGGTCGGAATGGTCTTTGTTGGTGCAGATTATTACTATTAAAGTTTTGGGGGAATGGTACATTGGCAGAACCAGAACTTATGGACTTTCTAAGTCCATAAGTTCTGGTTGTGTAGGACAAAAACAATTGATGTTTCGAGGGGTCCCTTTGGTTACGCAGAGGGAAACAACATGTTATTAGGTTTATGATTGGTGTTATTGACTGGGGTGTTTGCTCTATTAAAGTGAAGGGCGAAACTTGCTTGGATGTTATTAGATTCTAATTCTCGAGCCTTTGCGGGATCATTTGGAAGAACAGTAGGTGAAAGAGAATATATAATATTTGCGAGAGGAGGATTTCGACCAGTTATAAATACCGTTAATGCGTATTGTCTCTTTTTCTTGCTTAATTCTTTTGTTAATTCACCATGGGACCCGTGGGCCATTATAGTTTTATCGATTATGGCAGTTAGTTTTTTATTCACTTATTGTAATAATCAATTATGGTCAATTACGGGGCCCTGTCGCATGATGCTGAGCTCTTGTTCTATTATATGTAGTGGTCTCTTATCCGCGTAAGCAAAGTCTAAGCGACTGAGAATGACGTCAAAATTTAAAACAGTTCCATGATTCGTAAGTAAAGATAAGAGTCCTTATCTGCTCTGTGCTTGCCATCTTTTCTTCAGTAAATAAACAAGAAAATTTATTTGCCAATTCACTAATTCAACTACCTAACTAGTTCAATATCGTTCAAATTTAACAGTGAATCGCAAATGGAAATTCGGTCCATTAAAATTTTAATTTTAAATTTCCACTGTTAATTCATGTGGCACTCAAGCATCGAGCTTTTTTTTTGTATCCAGCTTTCTTCAAATGGTTGATAACTGTCTAGTTGAAAATGTCTAGTTCCCTAGCAACGTCCACGCTACCTATGTCCCGGTCTTGCTTAATTTTTTCCATTAATTCATCGACTTTTTCAGTGATTGGTCGTTCAGAGCGAGGTGCATCTTTAACATCAAAATTATCATATCGAAAACTGTTTTTCTAGTTACAGCATCGTCTAGGTAAACGTCACAAATTTTTACAGCAGTCTGCGATGCATTCTTACCTTTTTTATAATAGAAAAACAAAAGATAACTTTTCACAAAATAATGCGATTTTAATAATGTCTTCTAATAAAATGAAAATGAATGAATAAAAGAAGAAATATCACCCTTCAAACGAGCTTTAGTATAGCTAGACGTAATTAATATTACCAGAGATTTTACATTTTAGAGCCATCTATAGACAATTTTTTACTGATCTTTGTCGAACACCCAATTTATTTACACATCACGAAATCATATAATCTGAATGTATACGATTAAACTTTTTGCATGAAATACTCCTTTTGCAAATATATCATTACGTATGTATTTCGTTTCTTTGCTCAAAAAAATACTAATTTCACTTCTTTTTTTATTAATATTTGCCTACCTTGACAAATTTTTTAATGGAAAAGATCAAAGTTTTGAAAATTGACAAAGTTTTGTCAATGTCTGTGTTACTTAATCACCATATCTTGGGTTCTACTGATTCGATTTAGTTCGTTCTACGAATGTAATAGCCTAGACAGACGGCAGCCTAATTCCGGATTACCGAGTTAATTCGAATTAACTCGGGCATTAACTGCAGCTAATCCGCATAAACTCTATGAGTTAATTCTCAAAATAAAAGAGGATTAGTTCAATTTGCGATGGCAACACTGCTGAAAATTGTCTATTGTGAATTTTTCTCCATCCATTTTACAAAATATTAGGTGTGTTCGCTAACAAAAAACTTTCAACACTTGTTAACAGTTTTCAACATGAAAAGTGTTCGCGACCAAATAAATCCAGCTGTCAATTACGAACGGTGAATGTCAATTTACAAGTTTCTGATAGTTTTCAGTTCACGTACTTCTTGTAGATTTTCTCATATCGAGAATTATAGACGACAGAAATTGATAGTGACAGTAATATAAGTGGACAGACCTAATAAAACAGCAATCAGCCGTTTAGTTAATCCGCAATACTGCCGTCTGTCAGGTTATTATTTTATTCGCATTAAGTGCGCCGGTAATCCGGAATTAGGCTGCCCTCTGTCTAGGCTATAAATGTTACCCGCGGCTGCGCCTAAAATGGTACATACGTTAGTTCCAATTTGGCATTCTCTCTCCAACATATCGGCCAGTATCTCACGAATAAATTCTTCAATATTGGCTTCCAGTGCGTCAAGCGTTGCGGGCTTGTCGCTATAGACATGACCCTTAACATAGCCTCACAAAAAATAGTTAAATCGCACGATCTAGGCGTCCAATTGACCGGTCCTAAATGTGAAATAAATTGTTCACCGAACTCGCCTCTCAATTGGGCCATTGAGAGGTGCTGTGTGGCATGTGGCACCGTCTTGTTGAAACCACATGTCAGCCGAGTCCAGCTCTTTCATTTTGGGCAAAAAAAATTTTGTAATCATCACACGGTAGCGCTCGTTATTCATAGTAACGTTCCTGCCTTCGTCGTCTTTAAATAAGTACGGACCAATGATATCACACCAAACTGCATTTTTCGGAATGCATTGGCAGTTCTTGCTTCTGGTTCTTGCAATGCTCTTAACACTAAATACGCCAATTTTGATTGTTCACGTATCCATTCAACCAGAAATAAGCTTCGTCGCTGAACACAATTTTCCGATAAAAAAGTGGATCTTCATCCAACTTTGCCAGCACCCAAAGTTAGCCGTTGTGGTAGGTCGAGTGGGTTCAATTCTTGCACCAGCTGTATTTTGAAAGGTTTGACACCCAAATCCTTCCGCAAAATTTTACACGTAGTGGAGTAACAGAGGCCCAATTGCTGCGAACGGCACCGAATCGATACTTCACGGTCATCAACAACACTGGCGGATACAGCTGCGATTTTTTCCTCTGTCCGCACTCTACGTATGCCTGTTGGAGGTTTAATGTCCAATAATGTAAATTTGGTGCAAAATTTAGTCACAAGATTCCGAATAGCCGCCTCAAAAGGTCGCCCAAACTGACCATAAAGTGGAAGAAGTGCACGATGAATTTTCTTAACCGAGCATGAATTTTGATAATAAAATTCAATAATTGCAAGCATTGTTCGTTGTAAGTCGATTCATGGTTAAATTATAGACCAAACTGAACATGTTTGACAGTAACATATTACACGAAAACAGCTGAGCTGCCGAAAACAGTTCCAGAAAGTTGCTAAAAAACGAACTAAATGACCAGTAGAACTCGAGATATTGCTATTTAAGTAACACAGAAATTGACAGAACTTTGTTATTTTTCAAAACTGACCTAACGGTAATCCGTTAAAAAATTTGTCCGAGAGAAATCCCGATACACGTGTGAAATTATTTTACGCAAAATGTTCAAAAAATTATTTTTTTTGCCCTATTTAAAAATGTCAAATGTCAATCGCAATCCGTGCGATATATAAACGACTGACCCATATACCTTTTAATTAATCCAGATATACAAACCTGATCAGTTGATCGATTCGAAAATGTGAGTTTCTTGCTATTGCTGGTTTCATAACATTGAATTTCACAAGTGATTTTATAATAATATATTATATTACTTTATTTTGATATAGTTCGATGAATGGTACAATACAGAATATGCTACGTTGAATATTACTTCTTCGGATATTACCCGAATAGCCGAACAAATTGCTAGGAGTACTTCTTTGGCTTTGGTGCCGTATTTGGATTTACTTGCTGCAAGTGGAAATATCAAAATTGGTCTTCGTTCAACTCTACATCAGGATAGTGTAAGTGATGACAAAACTACAACATGAACAGCAGTAATAGCTCAACTTGTTGTATATTTCGTTTATAGGTTTGTTACGAAGCTGGTACACGGGGTAAGAAACTACCACCTCTTTATATGAACGCGTTGGATGATCATTTGATACCCACCCTGCACAACGAATCGTCTGGCATTGAGGAAGCGATTATCTTAGAATTAATATTTTACATTTTAAATGTTTAGTTTTGCAATATTGGTATTTGTTTTATTTTCCTTTTAATTTATTTATACATTATTTAAAATAATATTAAATACATGAGTGCAATCGATCAGATGAAGAGATCCTTAATATGGGAAATTCTATAAGGAACGCATATATATATATATATATATATATATATATATATATATATATATATATATATATATATATATATATATATATATATATATATATATATATATATATTTCTTTTATTCGTTGTTTTTACTCTTCAGTATTTTTTATATTTTCTTCATAATCACATTCTTTTAAGCTGTTAAGCTGATCAAAGCAATCCTCAAAATCAAGTTTTTGTAGCTTGTTAAGTTCTACGTTAACCGCATTGATTGCTACCAAAGACTTTTCGCCTCAAATTTTTCTTAATGTTTCGAAATAACCAGAAACACAATGCGCCATATCCATGGAATATGGTGACGGGCGAATTTCTTCGATTCTACAAAGCGTAATAAAGTTAGTTGTTATTTCAGCAGTGTGTGCTGGCGCATTTTCATGGTACATAAAGTAGCGGAGCAGTTCCTCTTTATTTCTGTTACGCAACAAATTTTCGACCACTTAGTAAGCAGTCTTCAATATACCATTTCGTATTTAGCCTTTTTGACTTAATACACCACCTACTGCTACATCTGAAGTATCTGTTGTTAAAATGAATAAGCAATCGTAGTCTGGCTGCGCCAGCTCTACCTAGTCTATTAATAATGCTTTAACTTTTTTAAATGCATCAATTGCTTCTTTGTTTAAAGTGATTTCCTTTTTTTTTAAAATGTTTTGCGATATACTCCCGTTTTCTCTTGATAAATTAACTGTTAAAGGTTAATCTTTTATGAATTTCCGGTAGTAACCCGCCATTCCTAGAAAGCTTCTTAGTTGCCTTAAGGTTGTCGGTAATGGATATGTCTGAATTGTTTCAATTTTATTGGGTCTGTTTTAATAACATTATATCCTACTATATAGTCTAAAAATTCAACTTCCTTATGATAAAATCTGGACTTTTCTGATGATATTTTCATGTTTGCTTCCTTTAAGGTGTTTATAATTTCTGAGAGATGAGAGGTGTGTTCTTCGTTTGAGGATGAAAACACAATTATGTCGCCTATGTAGACGTGACAAAATTATCCCACAATATTCCTAAGGATATTATCCATAGCTCCCTGAAATATTCCAGGACCATTTTTAAATCCAAATGGCATTCTTATAAACTCATACTTTCCGTTATTTACAGAAAATGCGGTTTTTTCAATATCCTACTCTTTCATCAAAATTTGATGAAATCCCGACTCTAAATCTATTGTGGAGAAGTATTTCGCTTTACCCAAATTTGATAATATGACATTACAGTCAGGTATAGAGTAATTTAATGCTATAGTTTGATCGTTTAGTTTTTTATAATCGTGTACCATTCTAAGTTTTGGGGACCCATCTTTATTAGCTCCCTTTTTCGGTACAACCCACATCGTTGAGTTGTAGGGACTTCTGCTTGGACGGATGACTTTGTCATCTAATAATCTTTGAACCTCTTCATTAACAAATGTGTTAACAGACATTGGGTATACGTATTGCTTACACCAAATAGGAGTTTCAGCAGTAGTACGAATTTTTGCCCTTACATCTGTCCTAAATGGAAGCTTCATATTTATATCAGAATGAAGCCGCTTATTTTGTAAAAATTCAATATCCTCATCTCTTAAACTATAAATAATTTCTATATTATTATCATTATTGCTTCTAGAATTCGTGTCCTGATCCGTTTCTTCACTTTCTTCATTTTCACAAATAAAAAAATTTACGTGAAGATCTCCGCTTTTCAGTAATCCCTTATCGAAACCTAAAAATATTTTTGCTTTTCTCATTAAATTGAAACCTATTAAAATGTCAGCTTCAAGATTATCGATTTCATAGAATCTTTCCTTAATTCCAAATAATCTTGCTTCACAATAATTTTTAATTATGGTCAAACCATTCACGGTTCGCACTCTTTTCCATATAACTAAGTCTTTGCTATTCCCTAGGACACCTGGGATACAATAACTACAGTTAGCACCACTATCAATCAAAATTCGATAGCTTCTTCCTGATGCTCTTCTTCTGAGGATGTAGGGCAAAAACTCCTGCTCATTCAAATTATTTATTCGCTGCACTTTGTTTTGGGGCTGGTAGCTGAATTGAGTACTCGTGGGCTCGCGTTTGACGCCTTGATTCTTGATTCTTGGTTCTAACGATATCCTTGAAAGTTATTGTTGGTTGGCCTTTGCTGAAGATAATGACCGGTCGGAATGGTCTTTGTTGGTTGAGATTATTATTATTAAAGTTTTGGAGGAATGGTACATTGGCAGAACTTACCAAGCCCATAAGTTCTGGTTGTGTAGGACAACAAGAATTGATGTTTCGGGAGTCCCTTTGGTTACGCGGAGGGAAACAACATGTTATTAGGTTTATGATTGGTGTTATTGACTGGGGTGTTTGCTCTATTAAGCCTTTGCGGGGTCATTTGGAAGAACAGTAGGTGAAAGAGAATATATAATATTTGCGAGAGGAGGATTTCGACCAGTTATAAATGCCGTTAATGGGTATTGTCTCTTTTTCTTGCTTAATTCTTTTGTTAATTCACCATGGGACCCGTGGGCCATTATAGTTTTATCGATTATGGCAGTTAGTTTTTTATTCACTTATTGTAATAATCAATTATGGTCAATTACGGGGCCCTGTCGCATGATGCTGAGCTCTTGTTCTATTATATGTAGTGGTCTCTTATCCGCGTAAGCAAAGTCTAAGCGACTGAGAATGACGTCAAAATTTAAAACAGTTCCATGATTCGTAAGTATTTCGTTATTTTGTTCCTTAATATGGTCAAAGCAGCGTAATATCTACGACTTCCTTTCTGATATAAACTCATTGAATTGTTGGCTTCCTCACACCAACTAACGTATGAACTTTTGCCATTAAATTGCGGCAATGATTTGATTACATCTAAAGATTCTTCACAGCGTATATTATCATCGATCGCTTCAGTTTGATATTCGGTAATTGAATTTATAGCAGTTAATTATTCAATCCCTCTATTCTCTTAACCAATGGTGTTGTTTGAGTCTCTATTAGAGTCCTTATCTGCTCTGTGCTTGCCATCTTTTCTTCAGTAAATAAACAAGAAAATTTATTTGCCAATTCACTAATTCAACTACCTAACTAGTTCAATATCGTTCAAATTTAACAGTGAATCGCAAATGGAAATTCGGTCCATTAAAATTTTAATTTTAAATTTCCACTGTTAATTCATGTGGCACTCAAGCATCGAGCTTTTTTTTGTATCCAGCTTTCTTCAAATGGTTGATAACTGTCTAGTTGAGAATGTCTAGTTCCCTAGCATCGTCCACGCTACCTATGTCCCGGTCTTGCTTAATTTTTTCCATTAATTCATCGACTTTTTCAGTGATTGGTCGTTCAGAGCGAGGTGCATCTTTAACATCAAAATTATCATATCGAAAACTGTTTTTCTAGTTACAGCATCGTCTCGGTAAACGTCACAAATTTTTACAGCAGTCTGCGATGCATTCTTACCTTTTTTATAATAGAAAAACAAAAGATAACTTTTCACAGAATAATGCGATTTTAATAATGTCTTCTAATAAAATGAAAATGAATGAATAAAAGAAGAAATATCACCCTTCAAACGAGCTTTAATATAGCTAGACGTAATTAATATTACCAGAGATTTTACATTTTAGAGCCATCTATAGACAATTTTTTACTGATCTTTGTCGAACACCCAATTTATTTACACATCACGAAATCATATAATCTGAATGTATACGATTAAACTTTTTGCATGAAATACTCCTTTTGCAAATATATCATTACGTATGTATTTCGTTTCTTTGCTCAAAAAAATAATGTGAAATAAACTGTTCACCGAACTCGCCTCTCAATTGGGCCATTGTTGCGCGTGCTGTGTGGCATGTGGCACCGTCTTGTTGAAACCACATGTCAGCCGAGTCCAGCTCTTCCATTTTGGGCAAAAAAAAATTTTGTAATCATCACACGGTAGCGCTCGTTATTCATAGTAACGTTCCTGCCTTCGTCGTCTTTAAATAAGTACGGACCATGATATCACACTAAACAGTACATTTTTCGGAATGCATTGGCAGTTCTTGCAATACTTCTGGTTCTTGCAATGTTCTTAACACTAAATACGGCAATTTTGATTGTTCACGTATCCATTCAACCAGAAATAAGCTTCGTCGCTGAACACAATTTTCCGATAAAAAAGTGGATCTTCATCCAACTTTGCAAGCACCCAAAGTTAGCCGTTGTGGTAGGTCGAGTGGCTTCAATTCTTGCACCAGCTGTATTTTAAAAGGTTTGACACCCAAATCCTTCCGCAAAATTTTACACGTAGTGGAGTAACAGAGGCCCAATTGCTGCGAACGGCACCGAATCGATACTTCACGGTCATCAACAACACTGACGGATACAGCTGCGATTTTTTCCTCTGTCCGCACTCTACGTATGCCTGTTGGAGGTTTAATGTCCAATAATGTAAATTTGGTACAAAATTTAGTCAAAAGATTCCGAATAGCCCCCTCAGAAGGTCGCCGAAACTGACCATAAAGTGGAAGAAGTGCACGATGAATTTTCTTAACCGAGCATGAATTTTGATAATAAAATTCAATAATTGCAAGCATTGTGTCTAAATCCCTTTAGACCAGCCATATGGTCAGTCCCTGAAAGAAGGAAGTAAAAATAATGAAATAGTATTTATAAAATGAATTAATGATACTTACCATTTTTATTTACCTTACCTTGCATACTTACCATATGGCAACCCAACTCTCCACATAAATTCCCCTTTTATGTTTTTGGGTTTTCGCGGTTCGCGTTATGATCGACCGATGTTATCATCTATACATTCGGTCCTTGAAGTTTTTCCAACGTGATCGTGCCATTCCGCGCCATTGTCATTTTTAATAATTCTAAACCTATTTCATATATATTACGAATCTAAATCGTGTTGATTATAAATAGTGCGAAATATTGTGTCAATTAAGTGAATATTTATATACTTATCGTTTGTGCCTATGTATAAATAAAGCTACGTACATAAACGTACATACCAGCGATAGTATTAAATTATTTACCATACGAATCGTTAAAGTGTAAATCGAAAATAAAATCCGAGTATTTAAATAATAATTGTGTATAATTATTTATTGGTCCTTCGAGCTAAAACTAAGAATCGGCTTGCATACAAAAGAAAGGAGGTGAGAAACAAAGTGCTTGAATCCAAAAGCAATGTTTATAAACCCATAAAGATCAATACAGTGCCATAATTAGAATAATTTAAGCATTAGTGGTACAATAAATAAGCCTAAAATAACAACAAACAAGTTCAGTGAATATATAAGGTACAAGTACCATATATACATAACTAAAAAAGAAACAAAGTGAAATATTAGAAATATTAGAATAGAGAGAATAATGTACATAAAGTGACAACAGTAAAAACAAAAAAACAAAAAAATGTATATAAAAGCAGCACGATAAAGTTTAGAGCGGCCCAAATAAAAATTTTTTTTTTCTTTATTGAAATTTTTTATACATAAATATTAAAACGAAAATAATTGAAAATTAAAAATAAAAATAATAATAATACAACGGAAAACAACAGAAATATATACCGTGGAAGTTAAAACAATACGTAAGCCCTATTGTACACACGGGCATATATATTTAATAAAAATAAAAATAAAGATAACGTAAAACGGACAAAAAAACACGAGCGGTGGCATCGTTTGAATTGGGGCAGCAGCAGCATCAACACCAACACCAGCTAATCAGATAAGATCCTTTTTATATACATATACATATATATATTCTCACATATATTATATTCCCATATATATATCACATATACATTTCTATATATTCTCATATATATATTTCACTTTGGTATATATTCACTTATATATACACGAATTTCATTTCTTATATATCCACACATATATATGTACATATATTCTCATATATATTTTTTTCGGTATATATATATTCCCCGTAAATATATACATATTTTTCCTTTTATTATATATTCCCATATATACATATATACACATATTTTCACATATATTTCGTTTTGGTATATATATTCACATATATATATATATATATATATATATATATATATATATATATACATAGGTCTTTAATATAAATCTCATATATTATATACACCGTTTTATATATTCTCATATATACGTATACATACATATTTCTTCTTTATATATATTCTCATAT
The DNA here is from genome assembly GCA_963854835.1 of Megamerina dolium. NCBI lineage: Eukaryota > Metazoa > Arthropoda > Insecta > Diptera > Megamerinidae > Megamerina > Megamerina dolium. Next base: position 72,497,660 of record OY978525.1, read on the forward strand.
ATATATTTTTCTAACTTACGCATTATATCGATAACATTTCTGTTATCGATCGATAAATTGCTCTATATCGATATCGTCGCATAATCGATCAGTGCATTTTGGTGCATTTTTTTTGAAAGTCTCTTCATTTCACAAATTTTGATAGATTCGGTCAAATATGCCAGTGACGAAATCACCAGAAAAGCAGGAAATTGCCTCTGAAGGTCGTAGGGCAGAGTCAGCTGGCGCTATTCCAAAAGGCGCAGTGGAAAAAATGCCAAAAGTTCCATCCGAAACAAAGAAAACTCCTAGAAAAGGAACTTATGACCCCTCCATGAATGAGTTCATTTTCGAGGCGGACAACCTGGTGCATTTCTGCACGAAGTTTTCAACAATTCCGGTTGAAGACTTAACGCCTTCTCTCCTGAAGGCTAAGCTCGAGGACTTGAGCTGCTATTATGATCAAGTCAAGTCCACGTTTAGAAGAGTAGGTTTAACGGATGAGGACGAGCTGCCCAGTAATTTCAAAATGGCAGCGAGAAATAAAATGGAACTCTGCCAAGAGCGCGTGCACACCATAAAAGCACAGATTTCGGATCTCTTAGAAGTTCAATGAGCCTCCAGATTGGAACTTCCATCACAAGCAACAGAGCAGGCAAATAATTCCGCAATTTGCCTGACTGTTCCTACTTGTGATACCGAAACATTTTCCGGCGGGTACGAAGAATGGACGTCCTTTCGCGACATGTTTACGGCGGTTTACATAAAGCACCCTAAACTCTCTTCTGCCCAAAAACTGTATCATCTCCGGTACAGAACTGCAGGAAAAGCTGGAGCTATTGTGAAGCAGTACGCGCTCAACAACGAAAATTTCGAGTTGGCATGGAATGCGCTAAAGGCCCGCTTCGAAAACAAGCGAATTCTGGTCGATAAGCAGATAAAAACTCTCTTGAACCTCCCTCAAGTGAGTTACGAGAACAGCGAGGCAATTCAGAAATTGCAAACCACGATCAATAATTCTCTGTCCGTCTTATCCTCTCAAGGCGTCCCGACAGAGAATTGGGACCCGATCCTGGTGCATATCTGCTGTTCAAAACTGCCTGAAGATTCCTTGGCTCTCTGGGAACAATCCCTAAGTTCCCGCAAGGATCTCCCAACATGGCAGCAAATGGACGAATTCCTGATTCTAAGGTACGAAGTCGTGGAGAGGCTCAACAGCGTCAAACCAAATAAATCAGGATTTCCACAAAACAGACCCTAGAACAAAACCCAAAACTTTTTTGCAGAAAGCATTCGGACATTCTCTTGTCCAATCTGCGAAGCCGCACATTCGCTTAAATCCTGTGAGCGGTTTAAAAAGTTAGTTCGTGATAGAGTGAGGCTTGTTCGAGAACACAATCTCTGTGAGAACTGCCTGGCCTTTACTCACCATAAACGGGACTGCAAGAGCAAACACTCCTGTTTGCAATGTCAGCGAAGGCATCACACGATGCTTCACATACCAGCAGACAATATTCCCAGTAGGAACACCAAGGTTTTGGCGCAAACCTCCACGCTTCAGCCGCACAATAAGAAAAAGAGCACGCAGCAGACGATAACCCCCTCAAGAAACTCGAGAAACCGGAGATCTCAGGACCGATCATCCGAAGATGAGCAACCCTGCTCATCATGCTCCAAATCTTTTTCAAAGGTGCAAGCATTGTTCACCTCAAATGAGGAAAGAACTCTTTTGCCCACAGCTCTTGTCTCTATAGAGCATCTTGGAGAACTTCACAAGGTTAGAGCACTCATCGACCAAGGGTCTCAACGAACATTCATCTCTACCAAGGTACAAAATCGGCTGAGGCTTCTTTCGCAAGCAACTCACGTCGAAATTTCTGGAATGGGTGGTAAAACCATCCAAAACTCTAACCAGACTTGTACCGTTACGTTAGTCGCCCCAAAGGCTAATAAAAAGTTACAGACACGGGCAATTGTACTCTCACAATTGACCAAATTTCTACCCACATTTAAAATTTCTAAGCTCGATTGGCAGCAATTCGAAATGTTAGATTTGGCTGACCCGAATTGCTTCGTGCAGGCGCAAATTGACATGGTCATAGGTAGTGATTTGATTCCTCAAATCCTCCTAACCGGAATCCGCCATAATATCTGTGGAAGCCTTCTCGCACAGAATACGATATTTGGCTGGATAATTAGTGGCCCTATCTCTCAAAAAGTGTCAACATTCTCGACACAGGTAGAGGAAGTTTCCAATGAACTTCTTAGTTCTCAACTAAGGAAGTTTTGGGAACAGGAAGAAGTCAATCAGCCAGCTCAAGTATCGGAAGAAGATATAGCCTGTGAAGACTACTATCAGAGGACCACATCTCGTAGGTCAGATGGAAGATATGTGGTCAGGCTTCCATTTAAATCCAGTTTTCCCGCTCTTACGGCTCTTGGTCACTCTCGAACCATAGCCTATAATCAATTTCGCAGTATGGAGAAAAATTTTTCAAAGAAAAGCGATCTCAAAGCCATTTACGATGAGGTTCTCGAAGAATACCTCACGCTGGATCATATGGAACCCACAGGCTCGCATGAAATCATCTCTGATGGCAAGTATTTCTCCTTTTACCTGCCACATCATGCAGTGGTGAGACCAGAAAAGAAAACCACCAAAGTGCGTGTTGTTTTTAATGCCTCAAGAAGCAGCGGCTCAGGCCATTCTCTTAACGACGTATTACATATTGGTCCCACATTACAACCAGATCTCATGGTTCTCATCCTGAGGTGGCGACTATATCAATTCGTTTTCAATGGTGATGTACAAAAGATGTACCGACAAATTCTTGTCCACCATGACGACCAGGATTTCCAGCGAATTCTCTTTCGCAGGTCACCAAATTCTCCAATTCAGGACTTCCGGTTGAAGACAGTCACATTTGGTGTAAATTGCGCTCCATATTTAGCCATTAGAACACTGCAACAATTGGCTAGGGATTCCAAGAAGAATTTCCCTCTCGTAGAAAAAATAATCTTCAAAGAAACCTATGTGGATGACGTATTATCTGGTTCACATACAATTCCAAATGCAGTCAAATTTTATCTGCCGTTGCGAAACTTTTTGACCCGGCAGGATGGCTCTCGCCCATCATGACTCAAGCCAAGCTGCTTCTCCAAGAGCTCTGGTTAGAAGGCACCGACTGGGATGAATGCGTGAAACCCAGATCGCTCATCAAATGGAATGTATTTCTGGAGAATATTTCGTCCATTGGTCTCATCGAAATCCCTCGATGGGTACAATTCTCTCGCAAGAAGCGAATCCAGCTTCATGGATTTTGTGACGCTTCAGAGAAAGCGTATTGTGCAGCCCTGTACATACGATCAATGGACATGAATAATCAAATATCCTGTCATTTACTGGTGGCTAAAGGGAAAGTTGCACCTCTGCAAACGGTCAGCTTACCACGTTTGGAATTGTGTGGCGCCGTTTTACTTTCGCACCTAGCCAAGTCCGTTAAAGAAACTTTAGATGTCGAATTCTCAGACATATTTTTCTGGTCCGATTCTCAAATCGTTCTCGCATGGCTGGAAAAACCACCTCACACATGGAAAACGTACGTCGCTAATCGTACAGCCCAGATACTCCAAAACGTTGGAAATGCTATCTGACGCCATGTCATCAGCAGCGAAAATCCAGCTGATTTGGGTACACGCGGATGCAAGCCCCAAGATCTTGTGTCCAATACTCTTTGGTGGAATGGCCCTGCATGGCTTCATCACCCCGAAGAAGCCTGGCCAAAACCAACACTTTCCAGTACTTTGCCCCCCGAGCAAAGGAAAGTAGAGGTTCTTCTCACGTTAGATGACCATACCGACATTCTCGATCGGTTCTCATCATTTTCAAGGGCACTACGTGTGATTTCTTACGTCTTCCGTTTTGTCCATAACGGACTCTCTAAATTGCGAAAATCTTCTCCAATTTCGAATTCCTCACTCTCGCAGGACGAAATTCGTTTCGCAAAAAGCCGGCTAATTTCGTTAGCCCAATGGCAATATTTTCCCAAAGATCTGAAGGCTCTTCTCAGCTCAACCGCAGTCAACAATAAAAGCTCTTTGCTGACTTTAAATCCTTTTCTCGACAAGGAAAATCTCATGAGAGTAAATGGTCGATTAGCTCATTCTGGTCTTAGTTATAGTGAGCGCCACCCCATAATTCTTCCGGAAAAATCCCGATTTTGCATTCTGTACCTCGAGTTTCTCCATACTCTGCTCCTACACGCAGAACAAAGGCTCATGTTCCGAATGGCTCGACAAGAATTATATATTCCTCGTCTTAAGCCCCAAATAAGGAAATGCATATTTCTATGCAAAGTTTGTACCATCCACAAACAAAAGGTTCGATCACAGATTATGGCAGCTCTGCCGCCTGAACGGTGTACCTTGTCGGTACCTTTCGCGACCACAGGTGTTGATTTTGCAGGGCCATTCCAAATTAAAGCATCTACGCTTCGAACTGCTGCCTTTCTCAAAGGGTATGTGGCTGTATTTGTATGCTTTTCCACAAAGGCCATTCACTTGGAATTGTGCTCTGATCTCTCTACAGAGGCATTCCGCGCCGCATTCGCCAGATTCGTTGGCAGAAGAGGCCTTCCCCGCAAAATCATGTCGGATAATGGTACAACTTTCGTTGGAGCTCAAAGAGCCATGAGTAAAGAATTCCTCAAATTCTCTAAGGAGGTGTCCAAAGATATTCTGGCCCAATACTCTCCGCAAGGTATTGACTGGGTTTTTATTCCTCCCAGTGCGTCTCACATGGGCGGTCTCTGGGAGTCGGCAGTCAAAAGCTTTAAGGCTCATCTCAAAAAGACTGCCGGCAATCACAAATTCAGCTTCGAAGAGTTCTCAACTCTGCTCTGTAGAATCGAAGCCGTGCTCAACTCTAGACCATTGTCTCCCCTCTCTCAAGATCCCAACGAACTGATAGCGCTAACTCCAGGTCACTTCCTGCGAGGTGCTCCACTAACGGCCTTGCCCGAACCCAACTCGGAAGATATATCCCTAATAAACCGATGGGAAAAACTCAAGGCGCTTCACCACCAGTTTAGCCGCAGATGGAAAACTGAGTACCTACAAGATCTGCACAAACGCTACAAATGGCAACACCCTCAAAAGGAGCTGGAAGTAGGTCAACTGGTGGTCATCAAGGATGGGCTGCTGCCCCCCAACGAATGGAGTCTCGGACGCGTCACTCATTTGTATCGAGGATCTGACGGCCACATCCGTGTCGCAGATATTCGGACCAAATCGGCCGTTCTCAAGCGGCCCATAGTAAAATTATGTATTTTGCCGCTCGCGTAAAATCATAATATCCAAAAAAAATCTATTTTTTTTTCGCTATCAGACTTTGGCTCAAGTCCTTAAGCTAATTTCGTTTTTCAATTCTATCTTTCCAGTTCCGCCCATAGCGATCATCATCGGTGCCAACTATGTCATCGGCTCCACGCTCTGCGGTATTGCCGCGGGTTTTTGGCGATGAACACAAGCCAGAGGGAGGATGTGGTGCGCGCGTATCGATACTGCCGCAACTGCCTGGCTCGGTCCCACGGGACCGGATCGTGTGATTCGCCAAACTCATGCAAAAAATGCAGATTGGCGCATCACACGCTCCTCCATCCGGTCCGGTCCCCTACTGGGCATGGGCCGCCGAATCGCCGCACCACCCAACAGCGTCGACGACGTGCGCCACGTGGACAACCTGAAGGCGGACGCACGAGGCATCGTCCTGAACCCCGGCATCGGCGCAGACCTGAGGATCTCCGCCGCGGATTGCAGCGAAACCCTCCGCGCTCTCGTCGCGTCGAGCAACTACATGTAGCTTCCACCCCGAGAAGCTCCCAGCCGAGACAACGACCGACTCCCGATGTTCGTCGGAGGACAGCTCGAGCGATCGAGGACGCGATCGGTTCACTGTCCCGTCTACGAGATGCACTCAATTAATGCACGAGTGCATGCGGGCCGCGATGTCTAAATCCCTTTAGACCAGCCATATGGTCAGTCCCTGAAAGAAGGAAGTAAAAATAATGAAATAGTATTTATAAAATGAATTAATGATACTTACCATTTTTATTTACCTTACCTTGCATACTTACCATATGGCAACCCAACTCTCCACATAAATTCCCCTTTATGTTTTTGGGTTTTCGCGGTTCGCGTTATGATCGACCGATGTTATCATCTATACATTCGGTCCTTGAAGTTTTTCCAACGTGATCGTGCCATTCCGCGCCATTGTCATTTTTAATAATTCTAAACCTATTTCATATATATTACGAATCTAAATCGTGTTGATTATAAATAGTGCGAAATATTGTGTCAATTAAGTGAATATTTATATACTTATCGTTTGTGCCTATGTATAAATAAAGCTACGTACATAAACGTACATACCAGCGATAGTATTAAATTATTTACCATACGAATCGTTAAAGTGTAAATCGAAAATAAAAATACGAGTATTTAAATAATAATTGTGTATAATTATTTACATTGTTCGTTGTAAGTCGATTCATGGTTAAATTATAGACCAAACTGAACATGTTTGACAGTAACATATTACACGAAAACAGCTGAACTGCCGAAAACAGTTCCTTGAAAGTTGCTAAAAAACGAACTAAACGACCAGTAGAACTCGAGATATTGCTATTAAACTAACACAGAAATTGACAAAACTTTGTTATTTTTCAAAACTGACCTAACGGTAATCCGTTAAAAAATTTGTCCGAGAGAAATCCCGATACACGTGTGAAATTATTTTACGCAAAATATTCAAAAAATTATTTTTTTTGCCATATTTAAAAATGTCAAATGTCAATCGCAATCCGTGCGATATATAAACGACTGACCCATATACCTTTTAATTAATCCAGATATACAAACCTGATCAGTTGATCGATTCGAAAATGTGAGTTTCTTGCTATTGCTGGTTTCATAACATTGAATTTCACAAGTGATTTTATAATAATATATTATATTACTTTATTTTGATATAGTTCGATGAATGGTACAATACAGAATATGCTACTCGAGCTTCTTTCTGACTATAATTCATTATTCGTGAGACCTATTGAGCAGATTTCTTGTATTGTAAATCATTCCGGAATAATCGCGATACAGCCATAGCATTCAAGTGCACTTCACTGGCTACCATTTCTTGTGTCATTCGCCGATCTTCGTAAATTTTTCCTTACCAGAGTCGCATATATCTCGTCGGTCCAAGATTTTGGCCTTCCTTCTCGAGGCTACTCCTCCACGGAAAAATGTCCGGTCTGGAATCGTTAATACCACTTAGAAATGGTCTTAAGAGAAGGTACGTTCATTCCATGTACTAAAAATTTCTATGGGCTTATGTTGACGTCGAAATCCGTAAAGGATTGCATGTCGAATTTCTTCTGAAGTTGGTGGCGGAATTTCCACCGACCTTTCGTCAGTAATTTTACATTTTCTCATCTCTATTTTTACCGATTTTTCTGAAATTAAGAATGAAAACAAAACTTGTACTATCATATTTTTTAATTCTTCAAATAAAAAATCATTAATTTACTGAACTTTTGTTGGTCCCTCGGTACAATATCGATTATAAGTTGATTAATTAATAATACTACTTTAAAGCCAAAAATACCAAGAATACATATACCAAATTTCATTAGGAGCGTTCGTCTCTCCGTCTGTCCATTATTACGGCACCCACTATACTAGTAAGTAGTATAGTGGGTGCCGTAACTCAGTGGTTAGTGCCTTCTGATCTATAGGTCGTGGGTTCAATCCCCGGCTGAAGCATAAATTTAATATCAAAACGATTGTTCTTTTGAACGGTACCCACCTGTCGGCAAGCAATTGGCAATTCTTCAATTTGCCATGAGAGCTTCTATAAGAACTCTGTGACAAATCTCAGAAAAAGTGTTGTCACAAGGGTTTTGCCGTTCGGAACCGGCTAGAATAAGTAGTTCCCTTCTAATACTGTCCAAAATTAAGCCCTTTGTGGCTTATTAGTGCAACGTTTTTGTTTTTTTAAGTAGTGTAATGGGTGAAGAAGTTGTAAAGTTTTCATTTGAACACTTTGATGAACATTGTATAGGTTGAGCTCATAAAATTTAACTTAGTTAATATTATGTCCAGCAGTAAAAGTTAAACATATATATGCCTATATAACTCTGTATCTACATACATGATATCTCTCAACAATAGAGTGTACCTATTGTCAAAATTATGGAATGGTCAAAAAAAAAAAACAATCTTAATTTTTAGTGTTTTTTATTTTATTTCTAATTTTTTACAATAATTTATTATTCAGCATAAAATACTTAATTTATATACAACTCATTAATTTTTGCATTATTCAAAGTATGTATATAAATTACAATGTCAACAAACTACACTGGTAGTGATATGTGTACATATATATGAGAATGTATATTTGAATATTTCTACATGCTTATTTAAAAAGAAGTAGGAATATTTTACGATGAGCGTATATGATATGATGAGGCTTTCATTGTCAAAGAGCTGATTCCATAAATTTTTTAAATTGCTATGAGCCATTTTATTAAGTTTAATTGCAAGCACGAGTTTTCTTCGAGTACAGAGTCTAGATGTGTGCGGGTGCTTGGGGGGAAATGGCTTTAAAGTCTTAAATATCGTCATGTTTTGGGCCAAAGAATTCATCATGTGAGATGTCCTTATGCTGGAAGACCTCTTCGACTAGCTTTTCGTTTTTTTCAAGCATATTCTTTAACTCGTCGGAATCTTGTCCTTCAACAGCAGTCATTTGCTTTTTGAAATATTCACTAACTTGCTCAATGAAAAGAAAGCATTAAATGTTATCAGCAAAACAACAAAAACATTCACAAAAGAATATATTTTCTACGCAATTCCCATGCACTAATTACACGCGAATACATAATGGATGTAGCCAATGTGCGAGCCATACATAGATGTTTACCTCTTCGCGATTCAATTGTTTATCATCATTCTCGTTAATCTCTTTGCACACGTTTGTAGTAGGTGGTGTGTTGCCAATATTGATGAGCTCTACCTCAAACATTAGTTTGACATTAGCCTTTGGTGATGATGATACCAGCACCGAGATCACCATATCCAAGTTATGGTGGAATCACTAATTTGTAATTTTCACCTACTCGAAATTGTAAATATATAAATACAAATATAAATAAATATATAGATATAAATGAATGAATATAAATGAATGCGCCTTATTCCCGATATATATATATATATATATATATATATATATATATATATATATATATATATATGTATATATATATATATATAAATATATATATATACATATATACATATACAGATATATATATACATATATATACATATATATATATATATATATATATATATATATATATATATACATATACATATATATATATATATATATATATATATATATATATATATACATATATATGTGGGTGCCGTAGCTCAGTGGTTAGTGTGTTCGCCTTCTGATCTGTAGGTCGTGGGTTCAATCCCCGGCTGATGCATAATTTAATATCGAAAAGATTTTTCTTTCGAATGGTACCCTCCTGTCGACAAGCAATTGGCAATTCTTCCGACAGTAACAACTTGCCATGAAAAAGCTTCTAAAAAGAACTCTGTGACAAAGCTCAGAAAAAGTGATGTCACAAGTGTTCTGCCGTTCGGAACCGGCTAAAATAAGTAGGTCCCTTCTAATACTGTCCAAATTTAAGACGCACAACAGTAATGGAAGAGAAGCTCGCCAATGAGCCCTTTGGGGCTTTAAGTGCCACATATTTGTTTTTTTATTTTTTATATATATACATATATATATAAAAAAAAAAAATAAATATGTGGCACTTATTTTTTTTATATACATATATATATAAAAAAAAAAAATAAATATGTGGCACTTAAAGCCCCAAAGTGCTCATTGGCCGAGCTTCTCTTCTATTACTGTTGTGCGTCTTAAATTTTGGACAGTATTAGAATGGACCTACTTATTTTAGCCGGTTCCGAACGGCAGAACACTTGTGACATCACTTTTTCTGAGCTTTGTCACAGAGTTCTTTTTAGAAGCTTTTTCATGGCAAGTTGTTACTGTCGGAAGAATTGCCAATTGTTTGCCGACAGGTGGGTACTATTCGAAAGAAAAATCTTTTCGATATAAAATTTGTTATGCATCAGCCGGGTATTGAACCACGACCTACAGATCAGAAGGCGAACACACTAACCACTGAGCTATATATATATATATATATATATATATATATATATATATATATATATATATATATATATATATACATATATATATATATATATATATATACATATATATATATATACATATATATATATATACATATATATATATATATATATATATATATATATATATATATATATATATATATATATATATATAACACCTTGTGTATAACACCTTGTCCAGGCTTTAGCGCCTTATGTAAGGACAGACATGATGAGAGACTTGTAGAGTGTAGTTTTCGTTCTTGGAGAGAGTCAAAATCTTTAACATGGCAGGTGAAGAAATATAGAAGGCACTGTTCAAAAGATTTGAACCGTATTATACAATGATGTCGGAAGTATTTTCTAGTATTATCGCCACAACCACATGTCCTGACATCAAAACAACATTTCTGGCGGGGACTCAAAATACGGAACTCCATTTCGATAATGGGTTGTTGATAACATTGCTCTCCAAATTTGCTAAAGGGTTTGAACACGATGTTGTCGAAACCTCACAACCTCTTCGATTTTGGAGTGATTTTTGCTTATGTATGTGTTGTTTACTATTCTTCCACAACACTTACTAAATACTTAACGGCTAGACTCAATGATGTAACACCTAAACCCAGGCTCCTAAATATTGCGTGTCCTTCGAGACTATAACACTAGTTAGCTGAAAATAAAACAAGGTTAATTATATTTGCGCTTTTGTGGTGGACAGACCTAATAAAACAGCAATCAGACATTTAGTTAATCCGCAATACTGCCGTCTGTCAGGTTATTATTTTATTCGGATTAAGTGCGCCGGTAATACGGAATTAGGCTGCCGTCTGTCTAGGCTATAAACTCACATCTAAAAACTATCATTGAATGTCTAAACATTGTTGTCATGCTTACGAAGAACTGCAAATTGTGTGGGAAAGTGCTTTGTCAGCTTTTTCTCACCCAACTGCAACTCTGTTGGCTCAATGTTCTGGGATTCCTTAATTATAACTAATATTGATATGGATTACAACTATGAGCAATGTTGGAATGTGTATGAGTAAATATGTATTTCATAATTTTGGGAAATATGTCACGAGACAAAATATGCATATGTGCATATTTCATATTTTGGCTCGCACCATCTCCTCTTCTCAGGAAGAAAAACTTGCATCAGGGGGACGTAAGTATAATTGAAATTCAGGTAAAAGTACGTATTATTAATTCATTGTATAATCTGTATATTGCCGATATTGACATAATCGGCATGAACACGCGAGCAGTCAGTGCAGCATTCTCAGAGTTGGAAAGAGAGTCGCGTCGGATGGGTCTCACGGTGAACGAGGGCAAGACGAAGTATCTGGTGTCAACAAACAAAGAGTCCCGGCGTCTTGGACAGCACGTCACTGTTGACAACTACGCTTTTGAAGTAGTAAGGGACTTTGTCTATCTTGGAACCAGCATTAACAGCAGTAATGACGTCAGCTTGGAGATCATGCGTAGGATAACTCTTACTAACAGGTGTTACTTTGGGCTGAGTAAGCAATTGAAAAGTCGAGCCCTCTCTCGAAGAACGAAAACTACACTCTACAAGTCTCTCATCATGCCTGTCCTAACATATGGCGCTGAAGTCTGGACAATTTCCATCTCGGATGAGCGAATGCTTGGAGTTTTCGAGAGAAAGGTCCTACGCAGGATCTTTGGACCTATTTGCGTTGGTGGCGAGTACCGAATAAGGTACAACCATGAGCTGTACGAGCTGTATGCCGATATTGACATAGTAAAGCGCATCAAAATCCAGCGGCTGCGCTGGCTAGGTCATGTCGAGCGAATGGAAGAACACGCTCCAGCTAAGAAGGTGTTATATTCGGAACCCGCTGGAGGACGACGCAAAAGAGGAAGACCAAACCTCCGGTGGAAAGACCAAGTACTGGAGAACCTGACGGCGCTTGGAATTTCTAACTGGCGCCAGCTAGCGAAGAACAGAGATGGCTGGCGAAGCATGTTATTTTCGGCCTAAATCGATATTCGGTTGTTATTGCCACATAAGTAAGTAAAGTAGTATAATCTGTTTATTTCATTTATTTTCTTCTTTCAGGGACTGACCATATGGCTTGTCTAAAGGGATTTAGACAGCGAGTTTTAGCTCATTCACTGCAATTTGTATGTTGTTTTTACTGTCTTTCGTATTTCAATTGTCTTTCGAAGGAGGTAGTTTAGCCAAAAAGTGATAAAGCGAATGAAGTGATAAAAAAAACACAAAAATACTCAAAAATCTAACCTAACATAAAATTTTTTAACGTGTTTTGAGCTCAGGAGGTCAATACTAACTACCTACCTGAATTTCTTGGAATTCTCTGGCTTTATTGGCTTTATTTTTCGATTTTGCGCTGAATAATTAAATAAATGCATTCGATAGAGAATTAAATGAAATAAAAGTAGAAAGCGAGTGTGATAATTACAACCTAGTAGTGCGGTACTCTACATTTTGTATGGTGTAATTTTAGTTCTCTATACTTGGTTTTGACGTACTTCTTCTCCTTCTTCTTCGTCGTGTGAAATGAACATGTATACTCGTACGTAAGGCCCCTCATATCAAGAACCAATAATTTTGTTTACTAGTCGCTTGGACACCTTTCAGTAAAAAACATACATTCTGTCAAATAAGTACCCGGAAATCGGAAATTCTCATTTTTAATTTTCCCTCTGAGAACATTTCAAAAAAATTTTTTTCCCAGGTTGGCCACTATTCTGTGAATTTTTATTGCTATGTGTCATTTAGTTTGGTTACGGCGTCATTAGGAACAAATCAACCTTTTGTGTGCGTTGCGAATGTATAAGTACAGCAAAGCACCTCTCTCCGAGAAATCGTTGTAGAAATTTTGTGGTTATTTGGACGCAAACATAACCAATAAGTTTTTGTACTCGTAATGTTCGTATCGCTCCGCATCCACCTTTCTACCAAAAACATTATTTCCAATTTATAACGTAATAAAATAACAATTGCATACATATTGCATTTTTTCTTTATACCTTTGCCTTATGTATTTACAAAAACAACCGCCTTGCTTTTATACTTACATTTCAACTAATTGTTGTGGTTCATGCGTATCCCTAAACCCCAACAACAACCACACCCAAAGGCAAGCAATAAGTATGGTCATACATACGCAACAACAAAATATGGTATATTGATTTGCCTCGGCCTATGTACCTGCTTGCATTTGATTAAAAGGTTAGCATATTATATATTATTGGTTAATATCGTTCTCCCTACTTTTTGCTTTTCATATGTACATTTGCAACAAAATATATATTCCTTTGTTGGTGCTTGTATACTAGAAATAGAATTGTAACAACAATTGTACACTGTCTTTTTTATTGGAAAAACACCCAGGGAGAAAAATAATTACTCTCAAGCCTAAGTTTATACAGTGCTTACAAACGCAATATAATTATTTGTGCGAAATAACATAGTACAAGTTGTGGAGAGTTCTATATAGTGGTTGCAAACTTTTAGTCGGTCTCGCGGTTATACTGATATACGTATTACATACGTTTATTTTTATGCGTATCATATTTTTCACAAGTTTGCACACTGGTTCCACTTAACTTTACTATTTGAGACTACGTCTTTCGGATTAATTTCGTGACGAACACATGTTGCCAACCCATCTTATAGTTTGTGAAAGCATATTTGTCGTATTTAAAGCTATCTCGTACTTTTCTTCGGCGATTCTACAAATTAACAATAAAATGTCAGCTCTCAATCTCTTCAGAGCTACCGCGAAAGAGGTTATTGAATTTGATGACTATCTTCATGCCATAAACCCCGAGAATCATACAAAATTTATCTTGGAAGCACAGGAAAAGGAGTGATTGCAGAACAGCATATTACACTGTTCTAACAGAGGAAGTCGCTGAAAATGTTGATATTAGCCCAATTAAAAAGGTATATAGAGAATGTTATACCTCTTATGTTCGGTGCATCTCTAAAATTAACGCTCATCTTCATGAGCTGAACGCTGAGGTGGTATCTCCCACGACTTCCCTGTAATCTTAACTCATCAATATTCGTTCTCCGTGATTCAGCTGTCTCCATGTGACACTCCATGTTTCTCGGGCGATTATGTTTCTTGCGAAGCTTTCGAGATATGTTCACGGCCTTTTATAGAAACCATCCCCTTTTAAATCCCGTAGAAAAATGCATACACTTGTTACAAAAAACCCGTGGCGAAGCACACAATATCATTAAGTCAACTCTGTTGACTAATGATGGCTTCTCAATAGCGTGGCACAATTTAAAAGAGCGATATGACATCAAACGCATATTGGTAAACATACAATTGAAATCACTCTTTAACTTGCAGTCTGTTATCCAAGAAGCCGGTAGCAATTTAAAGCACTTACAGCGCCCTATTAACGACTGCATTATGAATTTAAGCTCTTAGGCATTGACGCAAGTCAGTGCGATCCCATTTTTCTCTATTTAAGTTCTGCAAAACTCCCGTACAACACCTTTGGCCTTTGGGAGCAATCGATACAAATAAACGTGAAATCCCTAATTCGAGTAATTTCGATGCGTTTCTTGCAGATCGGTATCACACTTTGGAATCAGTCGCAGATATCCGAAGTGGAGCTCGGCAATCCAGCCATCCACAAAGCCGGTAACACAGCCGACTTACCATTCCTAACCACCCAAGTCGTGCTCCGGCAGACTCACGGAGAATAAACTTATATTACATAACCCTAGACAACCGTGATTGTCCATTGTGCCGGCAAACACACTCTTTTCGCTATTGTCCCGATTTCCTCAAATCATCAATAGATGAGCGATAAAACATAATGCGAAAACACAAACTGTGCTTAAACTGTTTGGGCAACTCGCACGATTACAGTAATTGTAAAAGTCGATTTACATTCTCATTGTGCCGAAAAAGGTACAATTCTCACCTTCACAGGCTGGAGAATGCTTCCAGTACTCGTTGTGAGGTAACTCCCGAGTCAACTCCCATTGAAACATCAGCTGAACGTTCTTGTCAGGGTACATGTTCTTCACTGCTGCAAGCTGTTGCGAAGGAAAATCACAATACAGCCTTGGATACAGCACCCATCACAATAATCCTCCAACCAGTGAACTCGACATCCTGTAACATCGTTTCACAACCAAATCCGTTTAGACAAACTCCCACGTTCGTCTCCTCGTGATCGATGCGGTAGGCACATTACACGAAATAATGATCGAAAACACGCTACAATTCCATATAAATCCCTGCAAACAACTAAGAGCGTCATTTCGTTAAACACTGCTATTTCGAATACATCATGCCCGCTATGTAGAGGCATGCACCAAGTACGACAATGCACACACGGTTCAAGTGAGAATACTCTATGTGAAACATCGCATACCCTTGCAGAGTGCCACAGTGAGTTTTCATGCCGTCTTTGTGGGAAGCAACCTCATTCCCTGCTTCACAGAGTACGGCATGACCCGAGAGCAAAGCAGAATGTTCGCCGCTATATAATCCTCCTCCCAACTGCAAAGGTGCGATTTTACAGATCGCATACAAGAAGAAGGCAACACCCCTCCAAGATGATTATAACACGTAGTATCCCGTACATCGACATTCAACGGAATAACTAGTTCTGCGCACCACACTCCAAAAAGAATCGTTCAAAATCAACGAGAAGTATCATACACGAATGCTAAAGCATTCAATCCCGCCTAATGCTGGCGCTCTAAAAGTGCTGTCACGGAAATGTTGATGCAAGAATTGTGGCTTGAGCGATATATAACCCTCTGAAGCAACTCGGTACTGACCGACATACGCATCCCTCTCTCACATTGTTCAGTTCACAGTAACTGCCCGGTTTAACTCACGAACTTTTACGAAGTTTTAATGAGTCTATGCACTGGCATAGTTTGCATGCGTGTAATAATCCCATGTGTTACTTTCACATTATATGCTACTATTAATGCGCCAACCAAAATACATGTTACCCTCACGCATACTACGAGTACAGCCACTATACATACACTCTAATATAATTGCTGATGATACCCGGATTTCGTTCATTTCTCTTTCTCTCCCTCTCATCTGTTTTGTTCATTACCCTTCATTTGCCATACGCGTGTATTGACTTTGTAAATCGTTCAAAGACACACTGACTTTGACGACTTTTGAAGGTGGATGAGAGAGAGAAAGACAGAAATGGACAAATCCATCAATTTTACTTTTTGGTATACTCTCTTCTACTCAAACAAAGAAAAAAACGGTGCATGTACCACCGGTACATTTTGTTTTTACATTTGATAAATAAGAAAATTAGAATTGGACATTCCATAAAAAAAAACATCGGTACTAGAACGCACATTTTTTTTTTTTTTTTTGTAAGAAGTTGAAAGTGAGTTGAAATTTGTAAATTCAAGTGGCTCTATTTTTCTATTTTTCGCACTGAAAAATTAAATAAATGCATGCGATTGAGAATTAAATGAAATAAAAGTAGAGATTGTATAGAAGCGATCTACATATATGAAAATTACCATCAGCGAGTTTATTGTTCAGAGACAAATAGTTGCAATTAATTTCAATTAAATGAATTAAATAGATAAAGCAAAGGCGTTTCTAAAAATATGCTGCCTGAAGGACTTCTTGCGACGACGAAATTAAAGAATCTAACTAGAAACGTGTAATCAGTCGTGTTGGAACTTCTGGAAAGGAAAAATAGATGAAATTGTGCGATGTTTACAAAAACAATAAAAAAAGGATCAAAGAAGGAAGAAAAAGACAAATCCAAACGAAAGTTATAACATATTAGTGATAGCAATAAGAAACTAACAACGTTGAAAAAGGAAAAGAAGAATAGGTTCAAATAATTCAACAAACGAAAAGAATATAAAGTGAAATGACTTAAAATTAAATTACAAATTTGAAATATTCCCAAACGAAAATGAAACGAAAAAATAAATTATGAATATACATACACGATAGAGATAAAGTAAAATTGACAAGAAGTGTACATCTCAGAACCAGCGTTCCACTCCTATTGTATTTCTTGCCTCATTCCGTGTCGCCATAACAAACAAATAATACAGTGTAATTATTTCGGGGAAAAGTTAAAATTCACATTAAACAAATTGGAATTTGAAATTTTTGTACATATATTAAATTATTCAGAGCTAGGATTTAGGTTTACCGAGTGCGAAAATTACACCCTAATAAAACAGATACGAATACAGAAGACCTGTGCGTGCGGGTCTTTACATTTTGTATGGTGTAAATTTAGTACTCTGTACTTGGTTTTGACGTTTCGAGCAAGTGACGACAAATCGGAGTTTCACCGAAAGGCATTCGAATATTTCAGATCGAAATGATAGTCAGAAAGAAGCTCGAGTTCGCTTTCCTCAATATTTTCGAAGAAAATTCGAAAACGGAGAGTCTAGCAACTTCATTATGATCGCAACAGGTGAGGAAGCTTAGTTTTACAAGTACTATCAGGAAACTAAACAGCAGTCAATGGTATGGAGCGCAAAAGGAGCAAATCCACCTATTAAAACAAGGCTACAAAAGTCAGCCTCATACTGCTGAAATGACAATTATCTTTATTGTGCTTTCTACCATCGAAGAAATTCGCCCGTCACCATATTCCCTAGATCTGACGCCTTCTGATTTCTGGTTATTACCAAATATTAAGAAAAATTTCAGGAGAAAAGACTTTGGTAGCAATGCAGAGATAATCAATGCGGTTTTGAGGATTGCTTTGAGCAGTGGATCTACAGATTAAAAAAATGTATTGAAATTAATGGTGATTATGAAGAAAAGAAAGTAAAAAAATACTGCAGATTAAAAATAACACCTTCAATTTGTGATCGTTCATAACCAATTTGTGGATTTTTTTGATGTTTTCTGGAATAACAGAATCAATTCGGCATCCACTGCCTTCTGTATCGTTTGTGCTGGTACATGATTAAATTCAGTAATCCACTTTTCTACCATTTGTCGCGATTGAGCAGAGTCCAGATAATGTTTATCAAGCCATTGGTTGGTTTCCACTGTATTTTGTTCATCAAAAATCTATGATATATATATATATATATATATATATATATATACCTACATATATATATATATATATATATATATATATGTATATATATATATATATATATATATATATATATATATATATATATATATATATATATATATATATATATACGCGTTACGCCTGCGTGCAGGCGTAACGCGAGCTGTTAAGGAGCGGTATAGAGAGAAAAGGAGTGCAGAGAGACGTCTTTTCAGGCTCAAGAAGAGGGAGTTGGAAAGACGCGAGTGTGAGGAGATAGAGATGTGTACCGACAAGAATGAGACTCGAAAATTCTTCGAAAAGATCAAGCGCCTGAGTGGAGGTTTAAATCCCGGAGCCTCTTCTTGTCGTGATGGAAATGGGAATCTGGTTACGGATGTCCAGAGTGTACTGAGCCTATGGAGGGAACACTTCTCCACGTTACTGAATGGCGATGCTACGAACAATTCCGCCAGTGGAGGAGAATGCCCGATAACCCCAATTACAGATGATGGTGTTGATGTTCCACCACCCGACTATGACGAGGTTGAAACGGCCATTTTAAGGCTGAAGAACAACAAAGCTGCAGGTGCTGATGGCCTGCCTGCCGAGTTGTTTAAGACCGGAGGCGATGAGCTGCTCACCCGCATGCACCAGCTCATAAGCAGAATATGGTCGGATGAAAGCATGCCTGATGATTGGAGGCTCAGTGTTCTCTGTCCTGTGCATAAAAAAGGAGACCCCACAATTTGCGCCAACTACCGTGGAATAAGTCTCCTGAGCATCGCGTACAAGGTTCTATCGAGCGTACTCTGTGAAAGATTGAAGCCTATGCTCAGCAACCTGATTGGACCTTATCAGTGTGGCTTCAGACCTGGTAAATCCACCATCGACCAGATTTTCACACTGCGCCAAATCCTGGAGAAGACCCAAGAAAAACAGATCGACACACACCACCTATTTGTTGATTATAAAGCCGCTTTCGACAGTCCGGTAAGGGATTACCTCTACGCAAAAATGTCTGAGTTCGGTATTCCTGCAAAGCTCATTCGACTTTGTAGAATGACACTGCATAACTCCCGTTGTGCAGTGAAAATTGGGAAGGACCTCTCCGCACCGTTTAATACCGAACGGGGTTTCAGACAAGGTGATTCGTTATCGTGCGACTTCTTCAATCTTATTATGGAGAAAATAATACGAGCTGCTGATCTACGACATAATGGCACTATCTTCAACAAAAGTGTCATGCTGTTAGCGTATGCCGACGATATTGACATAATCGGCATGAACACGCGAGCAGTCAGTGCAGCATTCTCAGAGTTGGAAAGAGAGTCGCGTCGGATGGGTCTCACGGTGAACGAGGGCAAGACGAAGTATCTAGTGTCAACAAACAAAGAGTCCCGGCGTCTTGGACAGCACGTCACTGTTGACAACTACGCTTTTGAAGTAGTAAGGGACTTTGTCTATCTTGGAACCAGCATTAACAGCAGTAATGACGTCAGCTTGGAGATCATGCGTAGGATAACTCTTGCTAACAGGTGTTACTTTGGGCTGAGTAAGCAATTGAGAAGTCGAGCCCTCTCTCGAAGAACGAAAACTACACTCTACAAGTCTCTCATCATGCCTGTCCTAACATATGGCGCTGAAGCCTGGACAATTTCCACCTCGGATGAGCGAATACTTGGAGTTTTCGAGAGAAAAGTCCTACGCAAGATCTTTGGACCTATTTGCGTTGGTGGCGAGTACCGAATAAGGTACAACCATGAGCTGTACGAGCTGTATGCCGATATTGACATAGTAAAGCGCATCAAAATCCAGCGGCTGCGCTGGCTAGGTCATGTCGAGCGAATGGAAGAACACGCTCCAGCTAAGAAGGTGTTATATTCGGAACCCGCTGGAGGACGACGCAAAAGAGGAAGACCAAACCTCCGGTGCAAAGACCAAGTACTGGAGAACCTGACGGAGCTTGGAATTTCTAACTGGCGCCAGCTAGCGAAGAACAGAGATGGCTGGCGAAGCATGTTATTTTCGGCCTAAATCGATATTCGGTTGTTATGGCCACATAAGTAAGTAAGTATATACATATATATATATATATATATATATATATATATATATATATATATATATATATATATATATATATATATATCCAAACAGGCCATTCAATAAGTGTGTAGGATATACATAGATGGCGTTACTAGAAATTTGTCCATTTCTAATATCTAGCGCTACTAAATCCCTAAGTGCTACGAGTCCTTTCGCGACTATAACACTGGTTAGCTGAAATAAAACAAGGTTAATTATATCGTTAAAACAAGTTTATCGTTAGAAGCGTATTTAAATTTTGTTTCGAACGAGGTACGGTTGTCGTTGATCGGACTGATCAGTTTAGTAAAAAATGTTGCTTAATGAAGTGGTATCGAAAAAAAAACAACACATTCCTAGTACTAGGAATTTTGTTGAAGTACTATAGGCCACTTTAAACCGTATTGTCCACAAAGAAGAAACGCTAGTTTTGAACGATATGTTAATGCTTTAATATGCTTTATTAAAAATTATATTATATTAATGAATTTATACTAAAATGAACATTACGAAAGTACCTTACAAGTATTGTACATAAATGAAAATATTAACATAAATGTATAACATATACATATGGTGAATAAAATATAAAACTATAAATACAATGACCTCCACATAATTATTAAGGAATGCCAAAATAAACGATTGCAGGTAATTGCTGACATTGATAAAAAAAAACATTATAAGTATTGCGAACGTTATTATATATAAATATATAATATTGTTACGTTTTTATTCTGTGAACGTTTAATTCTATTTGAATTACCTTGTTCGATCACTGGATTCTGTTAATGATAACTGCAACACTTATTTTATACAACTATATACAGCAACAATTTATTTAATAATCTCTATTTACAATCAACACTGTTTACAATCAACTATTTACTATAACACTTAAATGTACTTGCAACTTTTGCCTCTGTATAAATGTTTTCGCAATCACGTTCGGAATTAGATTGATTGTCAATACTCAACACTGGCTCTATTTATACTCTGTTGGCAACACCCCAGAATCTTCCTTTATCGAGATTCTTCTCTTCCTTTCTCGTTGGCTTGTTCTGGTTATCGCTTATTTCTTTTTGTTGACATTCGTTTCGATGCTGCCAATAGAGTCAGTCACAATAGTGATGAGTAATCAACTATCGATACTCGTTACACTGCCCTCCTCTTAACCTTGTTCGTCCCGAACAAGTTTTTATACTTCCCCTCGATATGGCGCAAGTCGCTCCAAGTGCACTACTTTAAACTTTGCTCTTTTATTCCAGGCACGTTGAATGCGATACACTACGTCATTTATCTTTGCTATAATCTCATATGGTCCTTCCCAATGAGTCTGTAGTTTAGGAGACAGGCCTTTCTTTCGTTGTGGATTATGAAGCATTACAAGCTCTCCTTCATAGAACCCTTTTGAATTTGCTTTCAAGTCATACCTGGCCTTCATCTTATCGCTTATCATCTGCGACCGCTCTCTGATGAACCGATGTACTTCATCCAACTGTTCCCGCTTTTCGCTAGTATAATTACCTTCGGTTGATCTCGTTGGTGTTACGACTCCAAATTTTAAATCAGCTGGCAGTCTTAACTCGTTTCCAAAAACTGCCATTGCCGGTGTAGTAGCCGTCGTATCATGTTGTGCGCATCGATATGCCATGAGGAACATTGGTATATGTACATCCCAGTCTCTTTGGTATTTATCTACGACTTTTCTCAAATATTCCTCCAAGATACGGTTAAATCGTTCTACCATGCCATTAGATTGTGGATGCAAAGGTGTTGTACGAGTTTTGTATATACCCAGCATACGGCATATCTCTTGGAATACAACTGATTCGAAATTTCGACCTTGGTCTGAGTGTAACTCCATCGGTACACCAAAACGAGTAACCCATTGGTTGACGAATACATCCGCAACTGTACTAGCTTCCTGATTTGGAATGGGGTATACTTCAGGCCATTTACTGAAGTAATCTATAACCACCAGAACATACTTGTTTCCTGCGTTGCTTATTGGAAATGGTCCAGCTATGTCCATAGCAATTCGCTCAAATGGAGCACCCACGGTGTATTGGTGCATCTTACCTCGACTTTTCTTAGTGGGACCTTTGGCCATTGCACATTGCTTACACTTCCGAATCCAATCAGCGACATGGTCATGACATCCAACCCAATAAAATCGTTTCTTTATTTTCTCGACGGTTTTGGTGATTCCCAAATGCCCTCCACTGGAGGCATTGTGATACTCAGCTATCACTTCATTTATTCTCGCCTTGGGTACCACTAGAAGATCATTAGTGATTTTTCCATCCTCACTTTCCTATGCTCGGAATAAACATCCGTCTCGTAAGTGCAGGCTTTGCCACTGCGCCCAGTATGCCTTTGCTATTGGACTCTCATTAGCCATTTCTTGCCAATCTGGTCGTATGCCCTGCTCCTTGTATTCCATAATCTTTACGAGATCTGGGTCGTTCCGCTGATCTTCTTGCACTCGTTTGGTGGTCCATGACTCCTCCGGCAATATATTCGTAAGTCGTATGTCGACAATGTGCTCCTTGCTTTCCACTCGAGAACAATGTTTACATTCCATTTTGCAAGGACGACGAGATAGAGCATCCGCGTTGCCGTGATGTCCTCCTTTACGATGTTCGATGGTAAAATCATAACTCTGCAGCCTTTCAATCCAGCGCGCCAATTGTCCTTCTGAGTTTTTAAATTGCAATAACCACCTTAGCGCTGAGTGGTCAGTTCGTAGATGAAATGACTGACCGTACAAGTATTTATGGAAATACTTTACACATTCCAGTATTGCGAGCAACTCTCTTCGTGTGACACAGTAATTTCTTTCTGGCTTCGACAGGATTTTACTGTAGTATGCTATTACTTTTTCTTGCCCATCTATGATCTGAGAGAGCACACCACCTATTCCATAGCCACTCGCATCTGTGTCCAACACAAACTTTTGACCAGGTACTGGATACGCTAATATTGGTGCTGAACAGAGTTTTTCTTTCAGCTGTTCGAATGCTTTCTGTTGGTCCTCGCCCCACACAAATGGTTTGTTCTTTCTTGTCAACTCATGCAGACTGCTGGCGATGTTTGCAAATCCAGGAACAAATCGTCTATAGTAGGTGCATAAGCCTAGGAAGCTCCTTAGCTCGTGAAGATTCGACGGAATAGGCCATTCTTGAACTGCTGCTACTTTCTCCTCGTCGGTATGTACCCCTTCTGTTGTTACTTTATGACCAAGATATTTAACTTCTCGCCTGAAGAGTGAACACTTTTTCATATTCAGTTTAAGCCCTGCTGATTGTATACGCTCAAATACTTCTTTCAACTTTTCCAGGTGGTCGTTAAAATCTTTTCCCATCACAATAATGTCATCGAGGTACACCAAGCACGTTTTCCAGTGTAGTCCTCTGAGTACACGCTCCATCAAACGTTCAAAAGTAGCTGGCGCATTGCATAAGCCAAATGGCATAACTGTAAATTGCCATAGACCATCGCCAATACTGAAAGCTGTTTTCTCTTTGTCTTCCTTACCAAGTTTTACTTGCCAGTAGCCACTTTGCAAATCAAGAGTTGAGAACCACTTCGCACCAGATAGTGTGTCCAGAGTGTCATCGATTCTTGGCAGTGGATAGCTGTCTTTTTTCGTAATATCATTTAGCTTTCTGTAATCCACACAGAATCGAGTACTTCCATCCTTCTTCTTTACCAGCACAACTGGTGAACTCCATGGACTCGCTGATGGTTCAATAACACCTTGTTTCTGCATATCGGAAATCAGCTTAATGGCTTCGTCTCTTTTGGCCAATGGAACTCGTCGTGGTGTTTGACGAATTGGTCTAGAATCACCGGTGTCAATGTGATGCTTCACGATGGTTGTTCGTCCTCCAGTTTTTCCATTTGAAGAAAAGATTGAACTGTACTTCTCCAATAGTTGTAAAGCCTTTTCTTTTTGCTGGTTGGTAAGCACGCCTGCCCATTCTTCCATATGTGCTTTTATTTCCACTCTGACAGTTCCTGATCTTCCACTTTTTATCGACGAACCCTTTTCGCAGTCTACTATGGCAGTAACTTCCTGGCAATGACCAATCACCATTCCTTTCTTCACAACTGTAGATGTATTAGTTGGATTTAAAATTCGCACCGGTACTATTCCATTTTCTTTAGGTTCTACTAACGTCCTACCAAGTATGATGTTTTTATTCGTTATTTCTTTATCTGCTTCCACCAGCCACAACTTGCCTGTCCCATCATCCACATTCATCTGTGCCCATATCACCGCTTCTGATTTTGCTGGAACCTCTTGGCGTTGACATGCCAGTACTCGTTTGATGTTCCCACTACGCTTGTAATCGATGTTCAATGGTACTTCGACATTTGCATAGCGCAGTATCCGTTGATTTAAATCTAACGTAAATCCGTTGCCAATCATAAAATCAACACCAATTATTACGTCATCGATGATGTCGGCCACAATGAATTCATGTTCCCATGTGCAATTTCCAATAGATACTCGTTTCTTTATCTTGCCCAGAATTTGTGCATCCTCACCCGTTGCTGTACGCAATTTTATTCCCATTAAAGGCTCAAACCTCTTTACCAAATCGCTCTTGATTATAGAATGTGATGCACCAGTATCCAGGGTTAACATGAATTCCATATTGTCCAATTTTCCATCAATAGTCAAGCTGCTTGGCACACGCTGTAGTTGTGAAATGTGAATGATGGGGCAACCCACTGTTGGAGTCAGTTCACGCCCCGCTGAACTGACTCGATCTAGTTTAACGATGGATTTGTGTTAGTGGAGCGATCGCTATCCACCTTATTCTCCTTCTTTTGTCTTCCTGGAGAATTCGATCTTGATCGCTTTCGTCGTAGACGGCAGTCACGCGCCATGTGTCCTGGTTTGTCGCAAATAAAGCACTTACCAGTAAATTTGTTTTCGCGTCGACCTGTTGTTCTTCCTTCAGGCTGCACTACAGATTTGAATGCCTGACACACTGCTTCAACCAGATCTGCTGTTTCTGTTTCTAGTTGGCGTACCCGTGGCATTGGTCGACACATCAAACTGGCGGCTTCATATGTCAAGGCACTACTGACTGTTTCGGCATAAGTATTCCTGGGTGACATGACTAGGGCACGCTTTGTCTCTCCATCACGTATGCCATCTATGAATGCCTCTATTTTTATTTTTTCGACGAACTCTTCCGAATTACCGGAGAACGCTAGATGACATAAGCGCTCAATATCGGAAGCGAATTCCTGAAGGCTCTCATTACTCCGTTGCACTCGCGATCTCAATTCCACTCGATGTAATTGACTCTTGTATTCATTTCCATATTTTCGCTGGAGTGTGTCCATCAGTGATTGGTAGCTACCCCGATCTTTCTCTGGAATCATCTGTAACACTTCGGAAGCATTACCTTTTAATGCGACTATTAAAGCAGCAGTCTTGTCGCTGTCATCCCATTGATTCTTCGAAGCTGTTGTCTCGAATTGAAGCTTGAAGATGTTGAATGGCGTGCTTCCGTCAAATATTGGTGGCTTTAGTTTAATTGTAGTTGACTCTCTTATCACTGATGTGGTTGCTCCACTTATTTTTATTTTATTAAGTTCGCGCTCTAATTTATCAAGCTTTTCTTCCAAGTCATCATGTCTGTCTACATGTTCCTTCAGCTTATCATCCAAATCATCCACATGTTCTTTCAGCTCTGTGACTTTGTCATTAATAGCTCCGGAAATTTCCTGAAATCTAATCTCAATTCCCTTTTGTAGTTTTTCGATGACATGTTCTTGACGAGCCGAATGTTCTTGAAGCTTGGAGTCAATTGTTTTCTGGAATTCTCCCATAGCGTTTTCTTGACGTACCGAATGTTCTTGTAACTTCGCATTAATTCCTTGCAGTTGCTGCTGCTGCTGTTGCATCATGGATTTCATAAATTCCATGAGTTGACCACTCGAATCTACCTTACTCTCTTCCTCGGCGTGCACAACTGCATGTATATCGTCTTCCTCAAAGAACTCATGTTCTTCTACATTAATTCCCTTAGCCTCCATGGCTTTCCTCAGCCTCACCAGCAGTTCCGCCTTTGCACCTGATGACGATAGATTCATCTCTACCAACAGCTTTTTAAGCTGGTCCACTTTTAGTTGGTCAATTTTCACCATTTTTACAGAATCCCACTTCTGACACCAATTGTTACGTTTTTATTCTGTGAACGTTTAATTCTATTTGAATTACCTTGTTCGATCACTGGATTCTGTTAATGATAACTGCAACACTTATTTTATACAACTATATACAGCAACAATTTTTTTAATAATCTCTATTTACAATCAACACTGTTTACAATCAACTATTTACTATAACACTTAAATGTACTTGCAACTTTTGCCTCTGTATAAATGTTTTCGCAATCACGTTCGGAATTAGATTGATTGTCAATACTCAACACTGGCTCTATTTATACTCTGTTGGCAACACCCCAGAATCTTCCTTTATCGAGATTCTTCTCTTCCTTTCTCGTTGGCTTGTTCTGGTTATCGCTTATTTCTTTTTGTTGACATTCGTTTCGATGCTGCCAATAGAGTCAGTCACAATAGTGATGAGTAATCAACTATCGATACTCGTTACAATATGAAGAAATGCTGAATAGACAAATAAATATAAATGCAATGACATGCACACAATTATAAATATGTATAGAAATAAAAAACTGCAGGTGATTGCTTATGTTGGTTTCAACAGTTCATTGCACCTGAACATTCTCCCGAGCGTTGAACAATTTTGTTCAACTACGGATCTTACAGGTTGATGGTGAATTGTGGTGGTTTTTGGCGGGGCTTTGGTTGAAGCTGGTAGCGTTGTGCCCTTTTGAGTTTCCATATTAGGCATAAAATGAGCAGTGTCGCTGACAAGATGAGGGCTGTATAGCTGACTGCATGGTGGTGTTGACTGTTGAACCTGATTGTTTCTGGTAGGTGATCGAAGTCTTCGCTTGTTAATCGCTTGTGATGTGCAGCTAATGTATCCAATTGTGCTTCAAATGATGTATTTGTTGTCTGGAATCGCTCAATGACTTCATCAGATGTGTTTACGATATTGAAGATCTTGAATCTTGCGTAAGATGTGTATACGGAGCTAACGTTACTAGGATGCCCTTGAATTGTCAGCATATTGGTTTTGATGATGCAATTAGGCTGTATTTCTATCATTCCGGATCCTGTTAACATAAGTTGAGTGAGTTTCTTTCTACAAACTGCTGATATTTCAATATCTGGTGTTGTTGCAAATATCCAATGATTTTTGTGATTCATTTAGATCCATGTTGAGCTGCGATGTAGTTGACTGAGTTTACAATATGTTACATGTTTGTTGTTGAAAATATTAATCTCATAGGAACAAGCCGCTGATTCTCTTCCATATTTTGTTTATTTTTTTTTTTCACATATATAGACGTCTTCCTTTGCTGTAAAGCATTTGCCTATATCGTGTATAATTAGTGGGATATATTGATCTCGATGTGGGTTTACTGCTAAGTAACACAATACATGGTTCCATTCTTCGCTATCGAAATGGGTATGAGTTGAAAAATATCGAAATGGGCTTGATCGGTTAAGGGTAGCCGGATTATAAATATGACCATGCTCCTGGTTTCTGCTCCCTCTGCCTTCATTATATTGTAAAATTGTACTATGTTTGATTGATCAAACGGTAGTCGAGATACCGGAAGGTGCGCTTTATCATCAAAGCGCACCTTGAGTTGGTTTTGTAATTGTTGAGGTGTAAGTAGTGACTTATTATTTCTGCCGTGATGCATGTCTTTGAGCACATTTATTATGTCTGATTGAATCCGTTGTAGATCAGCTGCCATCAAGGATAACTGGGTTGATAATGATGCGAATAGTTGAGACATCTTAATTTGATTTGTGTCACTGATTACGTTGTTTTCTAATTATGCTATTTTCTCTAGTATTTCCGAAAATTTTGATAGTGCTGAAAGTTCGTCCTGTTTGATAACGTTAATGGTGGTGCCGTGGCTCAATGATTAGTAAGTTGACCTTCTGATCTGTAGGTTGTGGTTCAATCCCCGGCTCATGCATAACAAATTTAATATCGAAAAGATTTTTGTTTCGAACGGTACCCACCTGTCGGCAATCAATTGACAATTCTTCCGACAGTAACAACTTGCCAAGAAAAAGCTTCTAAAAGAACTCTGTGACAAAGCTCAGAAAAAGTTATGTCACAAGGGTTCTGCCGTTCGGAACCGGCTAAAATAAGTAGGTCCCTTCTAATAC
Source organism: Megamerina dolium (assembly GCA_963854835.1). Lineage (NCBI taxonomy): Eukaryota > Metazoa > Arthropoda > Insecta > Diptera > Megamerinidae > Megamerina > Megamerina dolium. Next base: position 72,526,370 of record OY978525.1, read on the forward strand.
TGTCCAAAAATTTAAGACGCATAACAGTAATGGAAGAGAAGCTCGGCCAATGAGCCCTTTGGGGCTTTAAGTGCCACATATTTATTTTTTTTTTAATGGTGGAGTCAATGATCGAAGTATGATTTCGGAATAGACTTAAAATGTAGTTTTCATTAGTCTTTGCTTCATTGATTGTTTGTGACATCTTTTCTGCATATTCAAAATCGAGTCTGCCGAACAAGGTACGAGCGAATGCCAAAATTCGTTATCTGGACTGAGCTGCACAATATTGCCGGAAGTAACAAAGGTGATATAATAACTGTGATGACTGATGTGGTTGGCGATTTTCGTCGTTTCGGGGTTATGATACTGGAGTTGTCATTCGACAGTCTCTGCTGTTGCTCAGTATGAGTTTTTTGTTCAGATACTTGCTTCTTTTCTCAGGCTTCTTCGATATATTCATCTTCGTGGAGTAAAGGTGCTAGTCGGTGAATTGGGAGTTTCCATAGCCCTGTTGCTGTTTTGGGTCTACTACTCGCAAACTTCCATCGTCTCCTTTGTCGATTTTTTGTACTCTTCCCAGTGGCCATTGTAGTACAGGAACATTGTATTCTTTGATTATAACAATTTTTCCCTCGTTTATATTTTGTGACTGCAATTTCCATTTGTGTTTTTGCTGTAGTTGATTAAGATATTCATGCGACCAACGTCGCCAAAAGTCATACTTGAGCTGCGTTATTAATTTCCATCTTGCTGTGAGGGAGTGCTGTGCTTCTATCGATTTGTACGGTCAATGGTTCACCAAGTAGGAAGTGCCCGGGTGTTAATGCCGTTAACTCATTTGCATCTGTTGACATTGGAGTTATTGGTCGCGAATTAAGGATGGCTTCAATTTCAATATTGATGGTTTCAAGCTCCTCATAAGTGAGTGATGCTGTTGAAACACTTCGTAGTAATAAATGTTTGGCTGATTTCACCACAGCTTCCCATAGGCCTCCGAAATGTGGAGCTCTAGTTTATTCGCTGCATACTTTGATGATTTTTTCTTGTGACTCAGTTGCAAATATAACATTATTTAGATCCTCCAATATGTTCCTTGCTTCGACGAAAATTGTTGCGTTATCGCAATATATTGTGTTGCATCGTCCACGTCGATCTGTAACACGTTTTAATGCACCAATAAGTGCATCAGTTTTTAAATCGCTCACCACCTCTAAATGGACTGCCTTTGACGCGAAGCAGCATCTTGCTGATACAAGTTTGGTTTTGCCTTGGTGCAACGAACGCACTTTTGTACAATGTTTCGTGCCATTGTTTTTCCATTGTTTATCCAAAACCGTTGCCTCGATGTTGCTAGTAATGTTTGTGGACCGTAGTGTAGGTTATCATTATGCTTACTTACTTATTTATGTGGCCATAACAAACGAATATCGATTTAGGCCGAAAATAATATGGATCGCCAGCCATCTCTGTTTTTCGCTAGCTGGCGCCAGTTAGAAATTCCAAGCGCCGTCAAATTCTCCAGTACTTGGTCCTTCCACCGGAGGTTAGGTCTTCCTCTTCTGCGTCGTCCTCCAGCGGGTTCCGAATATAACACCTTCTTAGCTGGAGCGCGTTCTTCCATTCGCTCGACATGACCTAGCCAGCGCAGCCTCTGGATTTAATGCGCTTTACTATGTCAATATCGGCATCAGCTCATGGTTGTGCCTTATTCGGTACTCGCCACCAACGCAAATAGGTCCAAAATCTTGCGTAGGACTTTTCTCTCGAAAACTGCAAGCATTCGCTCATCCGAAGTGGAAATTGTCCAGGCTTCAGTTACGACAGGCATGATGAAAGACTTGTAGAGTGTAGTTTTCGTTCTTCGAGAGAGGGCTCGACTTCTCAATTGCTTACTCAGTCCAAAGTAACACCTGTTAGCAAGAGTTATCCTACGCATGATCTCCAGGCTGACGTCATTACAGTTGTTGATGCTGGTTCCAAGATAGACAAAGTCCCTTACTACTTCAAAAGCGTAGTTGTCAACAGTAACGTGCTGTCCAAGACGGCGGGATTCTTTGTTTGTTGCCAGTAGATACTTTGTCTTGCCCTCGTTCACCGTAAGACCCATCTGACACGACTCTCTTTCCAATTCTGAGAATGCTGCACTGACTGCTCGCGTGTTCATGCCGATTATGTCAATATCGTCGGCATATGCCAACAGCATGATACTTTTGTTGAAGATAGTGCCATTATGTCGTAGATCAGCAGCTCAGACAGTACCGGACTGTCGAAAGCGGCTTTATAATCAACAAAAAGGTGGTGTGTGTCGATCTGTTTTTCTTCTCCAGGATTTGGCGCAGTGTGAAAATTTGGTCGATGGTAGATTTACCAGGTCTGAAGCCACACTAATAAGGTCCAATCAGGTTGTGGAGCATGGGCGCACAATACGCCTTGTATGCGATACTCAGGAGACTCATTCCACGGTAGTTGGCGCAAATTGTGGGGTCTCCTTTTTATGTACAGGACAGAGAACACTGAGCCTCCAATCATCAGGCATGCTTTCATCCGACCATATTTTGCTTATGAGCTGGTGCATGCAGGTGAGCAGCTCATCGCCTCCGGTCTTAAACAACTCCGCAGGCAGGCCATCAGCGCCTGCAGCTTTTTTGTTCTTCAGCCTTAAAATGGCCGTTGCAACCTCGGCATAGTCGGGTGGTGGAACATCAACACCATCATCTGTAATTGGGGTTATAGGGCAATCTCCTCCACTGGCGGAATTGTTCGTAACATCGCCATTCAGTAACGTGGAGAAGTGTTCCCTCCATAGGCTCAGTACACGTTGGACATCTGTAACCAGATTCCCATTTCCATCACGACAAGAAGAGGCTCCGGGATTTAAATCGCCACTCAGGCGCTTGATCTTTTCGAGTCTCATTCTTGTCGGTACACATCTACACATAATAAGCAGAGCAAGCTACATGAATACCCCTCATTAACAAATAAAGGTATCATCACACAGCACTCAGATCAAACTCAAGACAGCCAGTTAGTTGACATGCGATGAGTTCAACAAGGATTGCGCTAGCCCCACCTGGTTGAGGCAGTTAGACACAGTATCTTGCGAAAACACCACCAGACCATCAGAATTTATGTATCATGATTAATATTAACTTTACTATTGAATCGTTGTATGACAGTACCATGGGATGTTTAGCATCAAATGATAGCATCGATGCCGACAACCGTCCACCAACTCGTAGAATACCTTTGTCATCAATAAATGGGGACAGACTGTTGAGTGAACTTGCTTTATCAATTCCATGGTGTACCCGTAGTTATTTCATCTCTAACGCGAAATTGTAGGCTTGTTTTGTTCTGATCGTGAGTGCTGCGTCCAGTTCTTCTGTACTTTATGCCTTATGCTTTGAACGTTCTCTTGTTGATAATTTGAGGTTTTGTGTGAACCTTAGAATGTATGCTATCACTCTTTGTAAAACCTTGAATTAATTTCCACAACTTATGTTGTATCTTATGTCTTCGTAGCTACTGTCATACTCTTCTTTTTGCGTTCCATATTGGTTGTGAAATCTTCTTGTCCTTCCCTTGAGAATGGTTTGGGCCATAGTTACTTTTTACCATGTAAAAAGAGCGGACCATTGCACCACACATAACATGTTGATAATTTTCTTGGGTGTAAAGCTCTGGAAACCACATATGCAGGGTTGTCCCTTGATCAACATGTCTCCATTGTTCTGCAACGGATAAGTCATGAATTTTTGCTATTCTATTAGCAACAAATGTGTGGAATGAAGATGTGGCTGAATTGATCCATGATAATACTATCTTGGACTCTGTCCAAAAAAATGTCGTTTTGTCTCCATAGTTTAATTCCCTTATTACGTTTTCTGTTAGTTGTGAACATAAGACTGCTGCACACAACTCCAGCTTTGGCAGTGTTTGTCGTTGAATTGGAGCCACACGTGATTTTGCTCACAATATCCTTACCTCGATTCTGCCATCATATGAAGTAGGTCGAAGATACACTGCTGCTCCGTATGCTTTTTCTGATGAGTCGGCAAATACGTGAATTTGGACTGTTTCTGGTTGTTGATGATTGAATATGTGTCGCGGAATTCGGATGTCTTTTAGTACTTGTAGTTCTTCTCGGAATTTTACCCACATTTGTTTGAATTCCGTTGATAATGATACATCCCGATTTTTGTTACAATAAATTATTAAATGATGTTTTAAATACCTTTAAAAATACATATTTCGTAGTTGAAATCAAACTGTTAACCTTCGGAAACGGCGCTCGCACAAATTCTGTATCCCATGCGAAAGGCATGTCAGATTCATCATCTTTGGGTATAAAACTGGAAGACCACTAACAGCAACCAACATATACGCTGCTGCATCAGTCAAAATTAATAGAACCTTGTGATACTGAATACCTGCATTGAATTGAAACAAAACAATTTATTTATATTTGTTAGGCTCTATGGTCAAATACTTGTCGTTTTATTTAATTTGAGTTTATCTCACCGTTTGGCCAAAGTGAGTTTAAACTGTCGTTCACAAATGCCGCCACAGCGGCGGCATTGCAAGCATCAATAGTTGCAACGTTGAATAAATAGCTTTTTGTCCGTTCATCTGAATCATTCGTCAATATTCCGAAAATAAAATTTATTACCAGTCGTTGTTCTGAGTCTGTGTCTCGTGTCCAGAGATCCAAATGTATTTATTTTCCGCTATTGCTTTTAACTCATTAATAATTTTGTTGTACAGAAGAGGCACATGACGCTGTCGAAGGATCTATTCACATGGAATTTTATTGCTTATATACTTCGCCAAAAAATTGTTGACACTTGGATCTTTTTTAAAGGTATATTCGCTTCGACAAGTGTTTGACAGAGATCCATAGCAAATGAGTTTTTTTCTTGCGCTTGATAGTGTGTAAGAAGAGTTTGCGATTGTGATGGTTTTGACTTCTCGGCAGCCTCATTATGTTTTGCCGTTTCAAGGTGTTGCTTCAAATTATACATTTTTGTGGCCGTAAGAGAACAATTGCAATATTTGCAGAATAGTACACACCGATCTGTCTGAAACACACCAGGAAACTGACGTGCCATTCAAAGTATAAACTTGAGGGTCGATTTTTTTTCTTTTGGCATTGTAAAAACAGCAGATACACAAAACTTGTTTAACCAAATCAGCTGATCCCTACTAACGCACGCAACGTTGCCACATGTATGTTAAGAAATGGTCGACTTATAGCCTAGACAGACGGCAGCCTAATTCCGGATTACCGAGTTAATTCGAATTAACTCGGGCATTAACTGCAGCTAATCCGCATTCACTCTATGAGTTAATTCTCAAAATAAAAGAGAATTAGGAATTAGAATTGCGATGGCAACACTGCTGAAAATTGTCTATTGTGAATTTTTCTCCATCCATTTTGCAAAATATTAGGTGTGTTCGCTAACAAAAAACTTTCAACAATTGTTAACAGTTTTCAACATGAAAAGTGTTGGCGAACAAATAAATCCAGCTGTCAATTACGAACGGTGAATGACAATTTACAAGATTCTGATAGTTTTCAGTTCACATACTTCTTGTAGATTTTCTCATATCGAGAGTGATAGATGACAGAAATTGATAGTGATAGTAATGTAAGTGGACAGACCTAATAAAACAGCAATCAGCCGTTTAGTTAATCCTCAATACTGCCGTCTGTCAGGTTATTATAGCCTAGACAGACGGCAGCCTAATTCCGGATTACCGGCGCACTTAATCCGAATAAAATAATAACATGACAGACGGCAGTATTGCGGATTAACTTAACAGCTGATTGCTGTTTTATTAGGTCTGTCCACTTGCATTACTATCACTATCAATTTCTGTCATCTATCACTCTCAATATGAGAAAATCTACAAGAAGTACGTGAACTTAAAACTATCAGAAACTTGTTAATTGACATTCTCCGTTCGTAATTGACAGCTGGATTTATTTGTTCGCCAACGCTTTTCATGTTGAAAACTGTTAACAATTGTGGAAAGTTATTTGTTAGCGAACACACCTAATATTTTGTAAAATGGATCGAGAAAAATTCACAATAGACAATTTTCAGCAGTGTTGCCATCGTAAATTGCCCTAATCCTCTTTTATTTTGAGAATTAACTCATAGAGTTTATGCGGATTAGCTGCAATTAATGCCCGAGTTAATTCGAATTAACTCGGTAATCCGGAATTAGGCTGCCGTCTGTCTAGGCTATTACAATATTTTATTCGGATTAAGTGCGCCGGTAATCCGGAATTAGGCTGCCGACTGTCTAGGCTATTACATCGTTACTAGAAAGAATTAATATGTTGACTGATATGTGAAATCTTTTTTGTGAACGAATTTGGGAATTTATATTTTTGTTTTTCAACAAAATTACGAAATAAGCCTTAATAAGCACAAATAGTTGAAATAAGCATTTACACCATTTAAACGCGAAATAAGCAGAATGCTGAAGTAGTAAGCATTTATAAGCAAATATCCGCTCTGGTTATTGCATACATAAGAGGCACATATTTTTATTTAATAACAAACAAAGCTTGCATTTCTTGTGTACGTATACATTCGTAAACACGGTACATACATACCGATAATAATAATAACGAATCTTCGATAGCTACGTTGGACAAAGTAATTAACAAGAAATCAATAAACTAATTGCTTACTTCGTTTCGGTTATTATATATATACACACATTACACAACATACACTACTTTTAAATTGTGATCCAATTTTAGGTAAATTTTATAAAAAAGAACTGCAAAAAACTGTTCAAGAAAATTAATAATTAATTTGTGAGAATTATATTCTTGAAGCGAATGTAAAAAGAAAATTTTATTTTTTAGCGGACCTATTGCAAATAATGACACATTTACAAAGGTTAAGCGATTGTACTTATCTCTCCTCCTCCTTTTAGTCAAGCAACTATGATAATCTTATCAATTATCGTGAGCGATTGATTCACAAATTTAATTTGTAGTGCGATTGCGCTTATACAAATTATATCAAATATTAAAAATTGGTCTGCGCAGACCAACAATGACGAAAGCATATTGAATATGCTTATCTTACAATACTTAATATCAATTGAATATCTACCATCTCCTGAAAATGTTAAACCATATTCAGTAATAATATTTGATGATATTTCTACTGAAAACAAAATAATATTGCCAATTATTTTGCTTACGGTAGACACAATAATATTTCTTGTTTTTATTTATGTCAAACATATTCGAAAATACCTAAGCAATTGATTATAGATAATGCTAATTTTATAATCTTATTCAAGCAAAATAAAATTAATACAAAACATGTATTTGATGATCATTGTAATATATTAATTTTGATTCATTTAAAAGTATGTGTAATGAATCATGGAAAATCAATTTAGTTTTTTGGTTATTTATTGATAAAGAAAAAGCAAACAATGATGGAGATATAGGAAAATGTTTGAGGATATATTTTTGTTGAAATGATTTTATATTTTAAAAAATTTAAAACCTAGTTGCAAACCAAAATATGTTTCCTGGGGACCGTCACCAGTAGCAAAGTCAAATATGTCTCCTTTATCAAACATGTCGACGAAGTCAACCTTTAGCGGAGTCAAATATGGCTCCTTCGGAGATGGTTTGACTTTATCAAATATGAATTACTTGGTTAGTTGATGGATTATATGAATACGAATAGTGATGACTAATAATTAGACAATGTACAATTTTATTAGCTTGGAACTTTTGTGTCCATTTAAACTCAATTTTAATTATATATGCTTATATGCTTATATGCTTATATGAATTTGTTGTTTTTTCTTTTTCCTTTATTCCTATTTTAAATAAAGAGAGAATACAACACGGTGAGCAATTTATTATTTCTTGCTATAATATAATATTTGCAAATAAGTTTTTACTAATTCTTCTCTTACAGAGAAGAATTAGTAATTGTTTAAGTTCGCTACAGCTTTATAATGTAGATACTTCAAATTGGGACCCGATAGTAGTATACTTATGTACACAATGATTGCCACAACGAACCATTGCTTTGTGGGAACAGGGTATTAAAGATAAATCAGCTTTGCCAAAATGGGAAGATCTTGATGAATTTCTCACGACAAGATCTCGAACTCTCGATTGCGTCGACGAGTTAAAAGGTACCTGACTTTAATAATAAATCTTGCAATACTAATGTGAACACCACAAGAAGAACAATGAGGACTTACCACGCCAATGTTTCCAAATCAAATTCTACGAATTCTAATTGCGCTCTTTGCGGACAACGGACTTGTCAACGATTTCTTAGTATGCAAGTAGCTGAAAGATACTCAAATGTTAAACGTTTGCAATGCTGTCTTAATTGTCTTTCTAAGGCTCATCAACTAAGAGTTTGTAAGAGTCCATATAGCTGTACAGTGTGCAATAAGCGTCATCATATGCTTTTACATATGAATTCTGCTTCTTCATCGGCACAGAATAACCAATCGAGATCACGTCTCATTAATCAACCATCAACTAGCTCAGCAGCGGTTTGGGGTCAAGCACTACTGCGCCAATAGTGCATCGGTTCCAATGCTGCTTTGGGTCCTCCCTCCAATCAGCCTTTTGTCTTACCTTCTAATGCTCAATCGTGGTCACGTTCCATTGAGTCACGCACCTATCATCAACAAATACAGTCTACTAGCTTATCTACAAGTTACAATTCTCCGAATTTTATCTGGTCTCGAACCAATAGTGTGCTCTTGAGAACTGTACAGGTACACATTTGTCACATTGATTCATATTATACCGCTTGAGCTTTGATAGATCCAGCATCTGAAGCGCCTTTTATATCAGCTTATACTAAAGCCAAAATTTCTGGTATTAATCAATCTACATCGGCTCATTCTAGCAAGCTGTGCTCATTTATTCTAGGGTCTCCGAGAGACTCAACTATCCAGATTGATACACTCTCCTTTGTATTGACTCAAATCTCAGGAAGTTTGTCGTGTAGCTCAATAGATCTCCATTTTCAACATGATCTACCGAATCTCACTTGGGCTGAAACGATTTATACCCATACATAATTTTTAATGGGATACAGAGGAAGCTGTTAGGAAGTTTAACAGCTCAACAGGCGGTATTCGGATGGGTTCCAACAGATCCAGTCCCCACCTCTGAAATCCGTATCCGTTCTTCAAACTTTTTCTCGTCTCACTCGCTCATGGCAAAAACTAGGTAGCGCTAATCAAAACAGTTTCGTTGCCCAGATTGGAGTTATGCGGTGCCATGCTTTTGTGTGACATACTTGACATGCTTTTGGCAGAAATAAACATTGGTATTCAGGAAGATTATTATTAAAAAAGGCTTAAAAAGACGCCCACTACGTGGACAACCTTTGTAGCTAATGGTGTTAGTAAAATTCAGCAAAAACCTTACTCGAAGAATTGGTATTACGTCGATAACTGCGATAACGCTGCTGATTTGTGCAGTAGAGGTATATCTCCAAAGGAACTATGCGAAAATCTCCTATGGTGGCATAGTCTTAAATGGCTTTGGAAGGATTCGTCTGAATGGCCATATTCAACTTTCAATATCGATACTTCTATCGAGGCTAAAAAGTTCAAGTGCACACTACATTAATAAACTCTACTGAGGATATTCTTTATCGATTTTCATCGTTTTCTTGGGCTCTTCGTGCCATTTCTTATATGCGTCGATTCAATCATTGAACTCATCGAATTTTCAAAAATTCTGTTTGTTACGAAAGCAAGCCTATCTCACGCGATGGGATTCAAAAGCGAAAACTATATTAATCATGCAGAAGTAGCACTTTCCTTCGGAATACAAATGCCTGCTTGAAAAAAAGGAGATTAATTCTAAAAGCAATCTTCTATCCTTAAACCCAGTTTTCGATGATGATAACATTATGCGAATGAATGGTTGCTTAATTAATTCTCCAACTCTTTCAGAGAGCGAAAAGCGTCCAATTATTTTACCGTATAATAGTAAGTTTGCACAACTTCTTGTGGAATTTATACACATCATAACAATTCATGGTGGTAACCTTTTGGGTTTACGTCTTCTTCGACATGAGTACTGAATTCCCAAAGCCAAAATGCTCATCAAAACTACTATACACAAATGTAAATCTTGAATATTGGATAAAAAATGGAATGCCACTCAAATCATGGCTGATTTACCGCCAGAACGTACCATTCTGGAATGGGCCTTTTACAATACTGGAGTATATTTCACGGGGCCCTTTGATGTAAAACCTTATACTGCCAGAGCTTGTGGTATTACCAAGGGTTACGTATGCATTTTTGTATGCTTTTCTACAAAGGCGATTCACTTGGAGCCTGTTAGTGATATTTCAACGCCAGGGGTTTTAGCTGCCTCTACCAAATTTGTTTCTCGTCGTGGTTGTCCGACAGCTATCTATTCAGATAATGGCACCAATTTCGTTGGTGCATCCAAAGTTTTTAAAAAAGAATTCGTTGACTTTCTGAAAGAATTCCGAGATTCCCTTTGCAATAACTTCTCTTTGCAACAACTACAATGGAAGTTTATCCCCTTCGGGGCACCGCATATGGATGGTCTATGGGTGGCTGGAGTTAAAAGCTTCAAACTCCACTTCCGAAAAATGGCTACGCCTTGTAAATATACCTTTGAGGAACTCGCCACGCTTCTGACTCGCATTGAAGCATGTCTAAACTCACGACCTATAAGTCCTATGTCGGAGAATCCTAATGATATCTCTCTTTTGACACCTGGGAATTTTCTTACGGAGGGCCCTCTACTAGCGCCTCCTGAACCTAAATTAAAAAAATAAATATGTGTCACTTAAAGCCCCAAAGGTCTCATTGGCCGAGCTTCTCTTCCATTACTGTTGTGCGTCTTAAATTTGGACAGTATTAGCAGAACACTTGTGACATCACTTTTTCTGAGCTTTGTCACAGAGTTCTTTAAGAAGCTTTTTCATGGCAAGTTGTTACTGTCAGAAGAATTGCCAATTGCTTGCCGACAGGTGGGTACCATTCGAAAGAAAAATCTTATCGATATTAAATTTGTTATGCATCATCCGGGGATTGAACCGCGACCTACAGATCAGAAGGCGAACACACTAACCACTGAGTTACGGTACCCACGCCTCCTGAACCTTCTTTATCTTATAAGCCCGTCAGCATTATTAATAGATGGCGAAAAATTACGGCTTTAGGCCAACAGGTTTCTTTGAGATGGAAAGAGGAGTATCTTAAGGAGCTCCATAAACGATACAAGTGGAAATTTCCCACCAGAAACATCGATATCGACGATTTAGTTATTGTTCGCAATGAAAATCTGCCTCCTACATTGTGGCGGCTAGGTTACATCAAAACTGAACGCGGAGTAATTACTCTTTCATTACTAAATTAATTACTCTACCAAACTAGTGTCTTTCTGAAGATTCACTTTCTATTGTTGTCGTTTTCATTTATTTGTTATGTTTTCTTCCTATTTTTGTTGTTAATCACCTAGATTAAAAAGAGTGCTACAATCGCAACTAATAATAACAAACAATGTAGGATTTGCAAGCGTAAGCATCCACTTCGCTTTTGTAAGACGTTCCTTCATATGAACTTGGAGAAAAGGTTACGAGATATTTTGTTACATCGTTATTGCTCGCGATGCTTAGCTCATTCGCATGTTGCAAAAGACTGCAAAAGCAAGCAGCTTTGAAATTACTGTCACTGGAGGCACAATTCGCTCATCCACGGGCATGAACGTCTGAGTCCTCAACAAGCACCCGTCCACTATAACTTATGCGATAACTTGCACCGCGATTCAGAGAGTAACTGTGCTCTTCCCTACTGCGCTTGCTCTTTTTCGACATAACCACGTAAATCATCCAGCAAGAATCCTTTTAGAATTTCGAATTTCGTGGTCGTTGGTGAAACAACTTAATCTACCAACCAGCAATGTGGACAAGGCCAACATGGATGTAGGATATCACTGATGTCGTGATACGATGCCAGGCAGCGTATTGAAGTATTTGTGAAAGTCTCTATATCCTTTTCTTTCAAAACGCCGTTGGAGCACGTAGACGAATACATAACGGAACCTTTTAGACATTTGCGACTAGCCGATCCGCATTTTTATCGATCGACGGCGGTTGCTATTGTTTTGGGGTCCGAGGTCTACCGTAATGTAATTAGACCCGGGCTGTTTGCGAACCATGGGTTACCATTAGCTCAAGATTCTTTATTTGGTTGGATCCTTTCTGGTCCAAGCCATATATAACATCATCGTATTAACAGGGTCCTTACTGGCCCATATCATTGCTTAACAACTACTTGGATTGGGTTCCTTTTTGACCACTTGGAAGAATGTTAAAAATGTAATCAAAAATATAAATATATTTATTACAATATATCTATTTACAACGTAAATTCCTTTATGAATTCTTTATTTATTTTTTTTTCTTTTCTTACACACTCGCACATGTATTATATACAAGGTGCGACAATTATGTATTAAGACTGCCTCTAGAAAACACAATTAAAATACAATATTTGCTAATTTTCCGGTATATTTATTCGAAATATTTTCCTCCTGATTCAATACACTTGTTACATCGATTTGATAGCGATTCAAACGCGTGTTCCAGCTCATTTTTCGGAATTGCCTCCAGTGCCCTCGTCGAAGCCCGTTGTATGGTCTGGATGTCATCAAAAAAGCATCCTTTCAACTTCAATTTCAGTTTTGTGAACAAAAACGAAATCGCACGATGCCAAATCAGGTGAATACGGTGGGTGATTCAACACACAGACCTGTGCTGAGCGCTGTGTGACTCGGTGCATTATCGTGCAACAGAGACCAAGATTTTGGATCGCGGTATTCTGGTCGAATACGACGGATTCCTGACATCAAACGCTTCAAAATTTCGAGGTAACATGCGGAAGTAACTGTTTGACCAGTTGGTACAAATTCTTTGAGGATAATTCCTTTGCTATAGAAGAATGTGATGAGCATTGTTTTGATTTTTGATGGAACTTTTCGTGTTTTTTTTGGCTTGTGGTGGGTTTTTTGATTTCCATTCCGCACTTTGGCGCTTGGTTTCTGGATCGTATTGGAAACACCATGTTTCATCACCCGTAACACTTGTTTTCAGGAAGTTTAGATCATTTTCTGCAGCTGCAACTATGTCTCTAGAATGACGGACTCTCATTAATTGTTAGTCCTCGGTCAATGTGTGTGGAACAAATCTCGCGCAGACCTTTGTTTTGCCCAAATCCTCGTGAAGAATGAGTCGGATAGTTTCTCTGTTGATGTTTAAAGCCTCTTCCATCATTTTCACTGAAGCATTGCGGTCTTCTGTAATAAAATCACGAACTTTCTGGATCGCTTCCGGCGTCCGCACTGAAATTGGCCTTTTTTTTTATTTCATCTTCCAGCGACTTTCTGCCATCCACAAACCGTTTATGCCATATAAAAACATTTGATCTTGATAAACAAGCATCGCCATACGCTTGTTGCATCATTCCGAATGTTTCTGACATAGGTCGCAGGATTGTCTTTTATGATTCTCCTGCGAACCTTCGAACGAACCACGCTGTCGTTCTTACACCAACAGCACACTTACGTAAGCATAAGTTTATACATTTAAATATCGAATAAATATACTTTTCAGATAGCAACTTGTGCATTTATTATTATTTTTTTATTTTTTTTTTCTTCATTTATACATAGAACGGAGAGATCGTGGACAACCATTATTATTTACAATTTACAATAATTTTAATAAATAAATTTAATACACCATTATTAACAAAGTTAATTTTGTCCCGATTAATATTTTCCACAATTTTACCATCTTTATCTTTTGCAGTAATTCGTCCTCTAACAAGTAAACTTTTATATGGTAATGTTTTAATGTCTTGAGTATTAATATTTATTTCTATTGGTCTACCATGTTCATTTAAAAGAGAATTGGATGGTAAATGTTCTTAAAAATCATAAGTTTCTATACCTTTTTCTTCTTTAATAATTGAAGTCTTGTCTTTAATTGTGAAGAGTTGAGGGAGAGATGCCGGTGGGCTCTAGCCACGGTGGTTCCGATACCCTGCTGCAGATGTGGGGATGTGTTGTAGTGGTGACTGGCAGAGAAGTTGTTGTTTTTACTGCTGCTGCTGCTGATGAGACTGCTGCTGATGAGATTGCTGCTGTTGATACTGGGTATGATGATGAGGTTTTCTCGCGTTCAATTCACGAATTTATTAATCTCAACCAACTAATTCCCCAACATCAGTTTGGATTTAAAAAACAGCACGGCACAATAGCACAAGTCTATCGCATTGTAACTCTGATAAGGAACACTTTTGAAGAAAAAAAGTATTTCTCAGCTGTCTTTCTTGATATCACTCAAGCTTTCGATAAAGTATGGCACGATGGTCTTATTTACAAACTCAAACTATTACTTAGTAGCTACCTCACGAAAAGACAATTTCTCGTACATCACAAGGATTAAACAATAAATCCATTGGATATTCACGCTGGCGTTCCTCAAGGAAGCGTTTTGGGTCCCTTACTGTATCTCTTATACACTTCAGATATGCCCAACAATAACTATACATTCATATCGACCTTTGCTGATGATACGGCAATATTGTGCTCTCGCTCTAACCCCATCGAAGCAAAATGGCTTATAAAACTCAATGAATCAAAGAGCATACATGTAACCTTCACGCTAAGGCTAGATACATGTCTCTCACTTAAAATTAATGGCCAATCAGTTCCACAATGTTCCTCAACAAAGTACTTGGGTATTCACCTCGACAGAAGGCTGACATGGAAAAATCAAATAGAGGCAAAGAAAACTCAGATCAAGCTTAAAATTAATCAGTTACGGTGGTTATTACACAAAAGGTCAAAGATGAATCTCGAATACAAAGTGCTATTATATTGTTAGTTTCTAGGTATTTTAGAAAGATTCAATAAATGCATAGTATTTAAAAAAAAAATTGATCACTTAATTGGTAAATATAGAATGGTTTTATGTAATAAGTGTAATCTAAATTTGAAAATGCCTAAATTTTTACCAATAATTATTCAAAAAATAAAATTGAATTAACTAAAATTGAATGTGGTAATAGAAACTGTAGAATTAAGATTCATAGATTCTATGGAATTTATTAATACATCTTTAGATAAAACAGTCAAAAATTTATTAGATGTTAATAATGTATATTGTGTTAAATGTAAACAATTAGAAGCTTTGATTATTCATCTTATAAAGCTAATAGTAAGTGTTTATCATGTGCTACAGAAATATATAGCGTATTAATATGTTTTTTTTCTTCAATTTATTCTATTTATTGCATCTTTCTTACGAAACTAACAATAATTATTCAAATCTTATATACTAAAAAATACATTTTGTTGTTTCTACACCAACGTGTACATCATTCAAATAAATTAAAGAAAACAAATGTAACATGTGATGTCATGAAGGACATATATAGTAGTAATGAGAGATTATATGAAATATATATTTAAAACATTTTTCCTTTTTAGTCTTTTAATGTATTTAAGGTTAAGGAGCAATTTAACACAATTTTAAACTCAAAAAGCACGGAGCATATAAAAACACGTCCGCACTCTTAGTGTGTTGCACATTTAATTAATATTGATCATCTTAAAACTTTAATAATAAGAAGATAACTATTATTTCTTTAGAAAAGGTGAATTTATGATCAATATGAAGATTTTTACACAAAATTAAATGGTAATATTAATAAAAAAGATTATTAATTTGCAAAGAAATTTTGGAATCATTTTAACTGTAAAACATTTAAAGATTATCATGAATGGTATTTAAAATTAGATGTTATTTAGTTATCAGATATTTATAGTAATTTTAGAGAAATTTTTTTAAAAATTATAAATTAGACCCTGTTTATTATGTAAGTGCATCACATTTAAGTGATTCAACAGCATCAAAATTAACTAAACAATAAATAGAATTATTAAAATTATTAAGATCAGTATGAATATAAAGAAAATGGAAATGGAAATGGTATTATTACAATGATGTAGAACAAGTTTATAAATTAAGTAAAGAAGAAGCTGAAAGTAAAAGAATATATGATCCTAAAAAATTAACTAGTTATTTCTTATATTTAGGTGCAAATAATTTATATGGATGGGCTGTATGTCAAAAACTAAGTGTTAGTGATCATAAATGGTTAAATGAAAATTAAATTAAATATTTGTCAATAATATTTTGAATTACGATGATGAAAGTGATACTGGTTATAGTTTAGAAGTCGATATTAGTATACCAAATGAATTACATGATTTCTTTAATGACTATGCACCAGCCCCTCATCATTATAGTCCTAAATATGGAGACTTGTGACCTCTTCAAAAAGAAATGATTTAGAAACGTATTGGTAGAAATCCAAATGATTCCTCTGGAAACGGTTCGCATCGCGAACATGATAAAAATAAGAAACTAATGTATACTTTATTACCAAAGAAAAATTATGTAATTGATATTAGATTATTAAAAGAATATTTAAAAATGGTATAATTTCAACAAACGTTCAGAGGCATGAAATGTAGACAAGAGCATGGTTAAAAAGTTATATTAATAAAAATACTGAATTAAGAAAAGAAGCTAAAAATGATTTTGAAAAAGATTTCTTTAAATTGATGAATAATAGTGTATTTGGTAAACAAATGGAAAATGTTAGAAATAGATTAAATGTTACAGTAGTTAAAACTAAGAAAATGATGATAAAACTAATAAATAAAAAAACTTATCAATTTAGAAAAGTTATTGATGACAACACATTTGTAGTGTTTGGTAAAAACTCTAAGATTAAATTAAATAAACCTATATTTGGAAGTCAAAATATTTTAGAATTGTAAAAATTATTAATGTTTAAAATGTACGTTCAATTGAAGAAGAAATATGGAAATAGGATGAACTGATTAGAAACAGATACTAATTCATTTATTCTTTATTTTGAAGGTAAGCATATTGATATTATTTGAAGAGTGATAGTCATCTTTATGACACAAGTGATTATATCTATAATTTTCCTATTACTGATTTTAAATTTAACATTATTAAGAAAACACCTGGAAAATTCAAAGATGAATACAATGGGATTACTATTAGGGAATTATGTGGATTAAGATCTAAAATGTATTCGTTTAAAACTTATTTTGATGAGAAAAGATTTGTAAAGGTATAAAGGAAAATAATATTGAAAGTTAACCATAGAAGATTATACGAATTGTTTAGTTAACTTAGAAAATAAGATGAAACTGTTTATAATATTAGATCATATGATGATCATACGTGAAAGTCACCAATAAGAGTGGACGTGTTTGATAGAGTCGGTAAAGTGATTGTTTTCGGTAAAAAAAAAAATTTTAATATTTTGCGAAAAGACGCTAAGAAACTCAGGGAGTTATTTCGGAGATTTTTTTTTTTTTTTTTTAGAAAAAAAAATAAAATAAAATAATATCGTTTGCAAACATTTTGTTTATAATATGAGTGTTCAGCGCTCTCCTCCCCGGCAACGGCAATCGCCTGTTAATGTGTGTGTAAACAATAATTTGCAATCACCCGCGCAAACCCCCCCGATAAGTGCATTATAAAAAAAAACAGTTGATACACACTGCACAAGTGAAAGTAATAGTGTAAATCTTTTGCCTGTACATATTCCTCACTCTAACACTACATCAAAATTTGCAACAACAATAAATACAGACAAAAAAAATAATTTGTTCTCGTGATATACTATCTCCCTCTATACCGTGGAGTGTACAATGCGCTTCTCCTGCTGTAACACCAACAGCTACAACATCAAAGCAAACAAATAACGGCCTTTCTACTGAAGTGCATGACCCAGTAGTTAAAGCAACTAGTGCGATGACTAATAAAGAACCAGTTGCTGTTCAAACTGGAATTGATCGCTACATTACTGTAGTAAAGCGAAAAAGAAGTCCACAAAATTCAAAACAAATGAATTCAACAAAAATTCAAAAGCAGAACAATGCCCCTATTAGTTCGGAAAATAGATACTTTGCTTTCAGGTGATGAAAGTGACGAAAATATTATCTCCAAGAAAAATTTCAAACCCCCACCCATTTTCTTAAGAGAACGCAACTCAGATAAGTTGATTTCTAGAATTACAAGTCTTATAGGACCAAAGAATTTCCACGTTGTTCCTATTCGCAAAGGCCAAATTGAGGAAACGAAAGTGCAAATCTACAGCGAAACTCATTATCGCAAAGTAATTGCGGAATTTGATGCTGTAAAAAAGAATTACTACACATATCAGCTAAAAAGTAGTAAGGTCTTAATCGTTGTACTCAAAGGCGTCGAACCCAACGTTGACATTAACGAAATCAAACTTGCCCTTCAGGAAGAAGGGTTTCAAGCCAAAACAGTATTCAACATTCTCAACAAGACCAATATACCTCAACCGTTATATCGTATTGAGCTTCAGCCTGAAACAAAACCCCTAAAAAAAGGTGAAGTACATCCCATATATAAAATTCGATATTTATTGCATCGCAAAATCACAATCGAAGAAACCCATAAGAGAACTGGACCTCCTCAGTAACTGCCAAGAATATGGACATACTAAGACATATTGTACCCTGCCAGCTGTTTGTGTGATTTGTGGAGATCTCCATAAATCAAACATATGCCCAAAATCTAAAGGCGATGCTAGCTTGAAAAAATGCAGCAATTGTGGAGGTAATCACACCGCAAATTATAGAGGTTGCCCAGTATATACAACCCTAAAGCTAAATTTCTCCGCTAGCAATCAACCTCTAAAACCAGTTGAGCAAACTCAGATAGCCAACTCAAGTAAGAGACAAAATATTGATGCAACACAATTCTTCTCTGCAATCCCAAACAAGAATCAAACCAATTCATACGCTAGCGTATTAAAACAAAACCCACACCAACAAAGCAATGTAAATAATGAGCAGAAACACTCACTGCCCACCCAACAGCCAAGTACCCTTGAACATTTGCTTCAAACATTAATTCAGAATATGAACCAATTCACGAAAATGCAAACAATGATGCAAGAAATGATGAAAAATCAATCGATGTTACTCCAAACATTGCTATCCAGACCATGAGTTGTCTCAAGATATGCCACTGGAACGCCAGCGGCTTAAGCCAGCACCGTTTGGAGCTAATTCAATTCCTTGAATCCAGCCAGATCGACATAATGATGATATCTGAGACCCATTTCACTGACAAAAATTGCTACCAAATACCATATTACAAACTGTACACTACAAATCATCCGCATGGTGAGGCACGCGGTGGAACTGCCATATTGATAAAAAGCAGAATAAAACATCATGTTCTCGAAGATTTCAGTAGCATCTACTTGCAAGCAACATCTATATGTCTGGAAGAATACATCTCTAAGCTAGTAATATCTGCGATATACTGTCCCCCAAGATACAGTATTACCGTAAGCAATATAAAGAATTTTTCTCAACTCTTGGTAGCAAATTCTTGGTTGCTGGCGATTTCAACGCCAAACACACTCACTGGGGCTCCCGCATAATAACTCCAAAAAGCAGAAGACTATGTTCAATCATCACTAACCACGGCTACGATGTTATTTCAAATGGTCAACCGACATATTGGCCGACGGACAAGAGGAAAATACCCGATCTCATAGACTTTGGCGTCGCCAAAGGTTCGCACATGGAAAATATCTCCACAGAGTGTAATTATGATCTATCATCTGACCACTCACCCACGGTAATATCTATAAAATCACCAAGCCCCAAGGCCATTGCGTTAGAAAGAAAATAGACTGGTTAAAATTCAAGAAAAATGTAAATTCCCATCTTCCTCTGAGTACTGTATTAAGAAATGGACACGATGTAGACTCAGCACTCGAAAAATTCAACCAGCTGCTCTCATTAGCTCTCAGCTCAGCCACCTGCACAAAGGTATGCAAGCAATCAAACTATAGCCCATACACACCAGCCGATATTGAATTGCTAGTAAGACAGAAAAGAAGACTCCGAAGACAATGGCAAGAATTCAGATCGCCGAATCTGAAAACACAGCTACAGCACTGCACTCGAAAGTTAAAGCAAGCCTTAAAAAATAAAAACAACAAAGAGTTAGAAGAGCACATAGCGAAATTAACACCTGGTGAAGCGTCAGACTACTCTTTGTGGAAATCAGCAAAAAAATCAAATCGGCCAATTCTCACTGATTCCCCCATCCGTTTGAGTGACGGTAATTGGGCTAGAAGCAACTGTGAGAAGGGTTTGGCTTTTGCAAACCACCTAAAAAGTGTGTTTACACCCAATCCACCCTCTTCACAGTCCTCATTACTAAAATTAACTTCTCAACCATGCTCAATAACGCTCAAAATAAAAAAAAAGGACATATTCAAAGCAATTTATAAAGATTTAAACCCAAAAAAATCACCTGGTCCAGATAAAATTACCGGTAAAATGATAAAAGAGCTACCTCCGGCTTCAGTAATTCATCTCATGCACATTTTCAATGCTATCCTTCGTATTAAACACTATCCCAAATGCTGGAAAACTTCAAAAATTATTATGATAGCAAAACCAGGAAAATACCCTACAAAAGTTGCATCGTACAGACCTATCAGCCTCCTGCCTCTACTTTCTAAAGTATTCGAAAAGCTACTTGTTATGAATATAACTCCATTTATTAATCTCAACCAACTGATTCCTCAACATCAGTTTGGATTTAGAAAACAGCACGGCACAATAGAACAAGTCCACCGCATTGTAACTCTGATAAGGAACACTTTTGAAAAAAAAAAGTATTGCTCAGCTGTCTTTCTTGATATCACTCAAGCTTTCGATAAAGTATGGCACGATGGCCTTATTTACAAACTCAAACTATTACTGCTATTACTGCCTGCAAATGTCTCCTCATTGCTTAGTAGCTACCTCACGAAAAGACAATTTCTCGTACATCACAAGGATTACACAACAAATCCATTGGATATTCATGCTGGCGTTCCTCAAGGAAGCGTTTTGGGCCCCTTACTGTGTCTCTTATACACTACAGATATGCCCAGCAATAACCATACATTTATATCGAACTTTGCAGATGATACGGCAATATTGTGCTCTCGCTCTAACCCCATAGAAGCTACTAAACTCCTGCAGACTCATATCGATTCTCTCGAAATCTGGCTAGCAAAATGGCGTATAAAAGTCAATGAATCAAAGAGCGTACATGTAACCTTCACGCTAAGGCCAGATACATGTCCCCCACTTAAAATTAATGGCCAATCAGTTCCACAATGTTCCTCAACAAAGTACTTGGGTATTCACCTCGACAGAAGGCTGACCTGGAAAAATCACATAGAGGCAAAGAAAACTCAGATCAAGCTTAAAATTAATCAGTTATGGTGGCTGATATACAAAAGATCAGAGTTGAATCTCGAATACAAAGTGCTATTATATAAAGCAATCCTGAAGCCAATCTGGACTTATGGTATTCAGTTTTGGGGCACCGCATCTCCCTCAAATATCGAAAAATTGCAGCGAATACAATCCAAGTGTCTGCGAATTATTGTAAACGCGCCTTGGTATATGAGGAACGTTAACATCCATCGAGATTTAAATGTACCCACAATTTCTGAGGAAGTTGCAATGTCTTGCAGAAGCTACATTCAAAAATTACACAGTCATCCGAATCCCCTTGCTAGGCAATTGTTGCTGAGCACGGGGCATCGTCGATTAAAAAGAAAAGACACACTGAATATGCTGTGAAATTGCTATACCTCGTGACTCAACAAATTGTGATGGAACGTTGGGAAGATCACATAATTTTATTTAGTTTGTAAGATTTGATTACATATTGTTAGTTTCTAAGTAATTTTAGAAAGATCCAATAAAAAAGAATGTTAAAAAAAAAAAAAAAATATGATATGACATTGTATACTACAAAAGAAAATAAAATAGTATTATCACCTTATGATAATAAGTTTTATTTTAATAGTTTACAACATAATGAAAAAAATAAGTTAAACAATATTTATAAACTATCTTGAGGATATTTCAAAATAAAAAGTATAGGTAACTAATAAAACGAATCTCCTTACCCCTTCCACTTATAAGCTAATTGAATGCTAATTGATATTATCTTAGATTAATTCGGGTGGGTGCCGTAGCTCATTGTTAGTGTGTTCGCCTTCTGATCTGTAGGTCGTGGTTCAATCCCCGGCTGACGCATAACAAATTTAAAATCGATAAGGTTTTTCCTTCGAACGGTACCCACTTGTCGGCAAGCACTTGGCAATTCTTCTGACAGTAACAACTTGCCATGAAAAAGCTTCTAAAAGAACTATGTGACAAAGCTCAGAAAAAGTGATGTCACAAGGGTTCTGCCGTTCGGAACCGGCTAAAATAAGTAAGTCCCTTCTAATACTGTCCAAAAATTTAAGACGCACAACAGTAATGGAAGAGAAGCTCGGCTAATGAGCCCTTGGGGCTTTAAGTGCCACATATTTATTTTTTTTTTTAGTTTAATTCGAGTGTTTTTAGTTTTTAAGTTATTTTAAGTTAAGATTTATTATTTTTATATTTAACATTTTTATTTTTTTCTATTTTTTTTCCATTTAACAAAGAAATTTTAAAAAATTATTTTTTAATTACATGTGAACTGTGTTCACCGTCTTCTTCAGAGACAAGTTCGCTTTGCGAACCGCTTCCTTCAGAGACATTTGTTTGGTCTTCAACGAAATCGTTAGAACTTCATCAACATCATCTCCGATGAAACTTGAGTGCCTTTGTTAATCATATCATTTGTTTTAGACTTTATTATTTTTTCTATTGAATCTACACTTCGTGAAGATGAATCTTTAAGATAGTTTTCTATTAAATCATCAAGTTCTTATTGAAAACTGATTTTAATATTTTCAATGTGGGTTTCCATAAATTCCAGTTTTTTAATTAAATCAATAATTTCAGACTTATTATGATTGAATTGTTTTTGTAGTTCATCAATTTGGTTTTCTATAAATTCTCGAAGTTGTTGATTTCCTTCAGAAGCTTCTTCAATATGCTTTTTTTAATTTTTACGATCTTGTTCACTGTTACGATTTTCTTCGTAAAGTTTTTCTAATAACATTATTCTATTATTAGAATATTCATTAGAAAAAATTAATTCTTAAAAAGTGTTTTGTCCGGACTTATCAATACCCATTTATTTAAGGAATAAAATCTCGAATATGATTGCGAAACAAACAGTTTCTTTTGCTTTGCAAAGTTAAATCAAATTCTCATCTCTTAATTCTTTAATGATATTCATAATTTCATTATGTATTTCAGGACTATCATTTCCTGATTCATGTTCTCCTAGTAACAAAATTAATCTATCTTTTAGTTCATTAACATTATGCCAATAAACATATTCTACAGGTGATTTAGTATAAACTTTATATTCCCGAAGCGAATCTTTTCCTTTGGAATCATGATTACTTTGTAATTGGTTTCTTTTAAAAACATGTGAACTGTGTTCACGGTCTCTTTCCGAGACCTAATTTTTTTCAATTCCTGCTCCAGTTTTTTCTTTTATAATTTGATTTTTTATTAAAATTGGCCTAATAAAATTAATATATTTGTTACTAGCACTTGATTTAACGAAAATGTTTTTTTAATTAAAAACAGTCAATGTCTCCAATTCGCATGAATGATACCTGGACTCTGCAGGTGAAGTTCTTTTGCTGTAGTATTCTACTACATGGGGTTTGTTGTTTATCTTATGTAACAAAATTGCGCCATAACCATCAGAGCTAGCATCCGTGTGCAGCTCTATTGGATATTGTGGGTCAAAAATGATCAACACCGGCTTATTTGTCAATATTGAGATTATTTTCTGACGTATTTGCTCATGTTCAGGTTTCCATAAAAACTTACTCTTTTCAGAGGTAAGATAATAAAAAGGTTTCATTAATTGTGAAAATCCAGGTACGAATTACCGAAGTAAGAAGTTAGCCCAATAAATTGTCTCAGCTGCGTGACGGATTGGGGTGGCGGCAGAGAAGTTAAAGCACGTATTTTTCGTGGATTAGGTCGAACTTCTCCCGCTTTAATTTCGTATCCAAGATACTCAATACTCGTTTTAAGAAAAGAGCATTTTGTGATATTAAAGGAAAACCCGACCTTTGTGAGAATATTCAGAATGGTACGAAGTCTATCAAGCGCTTCTTCTTTTGTTGTGACAGCAATCATAATGTCATCCATATAGACTATGACATATGAAAGCGCAAGCTCGTCCAATGCTTTCATTACGGCACGTTGGAAATCAGATGGAGCCCTCCGGAGTAACAAAAGCCGTGCGCTCTATGGAATTGCGATGTATTGGGATTTGATGGAATCCACTCGCCATATACAGGCACGAAAAATATTTCGCTCCACGCAGCCTAGCAATCTGGTCTGATATGAGAGGTAAGGGTTATTTATCCGATATGGTATTCGCGTTTAATTCGCGATAATGCACACACAAACGATTGGTGCCATTTTTCTTTTTAACGAGCAACATCGGGCTTGCAAATGGGGCGGATAATATTTGATTCCATCAACTCCCTTATTTTATCCCTAACAAGAGCCTTTTCTTCCGAACTAAGTCTATAGGGTCGTCTCTGCACAGTTTTGCTCAGATAGACCAAACGTATCTCTAACTGACCAGTAGTAACTCGAGTTCGCGGAACTCCTTTTATAAACCAATCAGAATATTCTTTCAAAATTTCCATCAAGAGCGACTTGTCACGCCCAATTAAATCAGTGTCAATAGAAATTAAAACAAAATTTCTTTCTGGTACGGAGCAGATGTTTGCGGTTTTCTCTTGAAAAATAGTTCCGATGTAGGATAGGAGGCAGGTACCATATTGGATTTTATTACAGATCTTGGAAAATGTACCTGCAATAAATATTCCAGGGTTTCTTTGGGGTTCTGCGTGAAAGATCTGTCTGGTTTCTTTAGAAGACCGATGCTATTTGAGTGATGCTTGGACAATATTTTGTGAAGTCGTGCCGCTTGGGGAAAAGTGTGTAACTCTTCAAAGTGTCTTCTCCAAGAGTTAAATTTTGATTTTCTGATCAGAATGTTATATTCAGAAAGGGTAGACCTATATTCTGTCCAACTACCAGTTTTTCCCCCCTGTTAAATAGTATCCTAACCTCCTTTCTTTTGTCTTTGAGTTGCTCGTTCAACCATGGAACCATTCGTTTCAATACTGTAGGTCGAGCAGAGTTGCTGCGGTTTAGGGCAGTGGATAGAAGATTTTTGTAATTTTCCGCTGCTACCTCTAGTTCGAGTGGAGACTGCGGAGAGCAAGAGTATGAACTTCAGAATAAATGAAGCCTCTGAAGAGATTCCAATTTGTTTTTCTGGATGGGTTTTGCAGAGAAACATTACATTATTAACCATAAGAAAATTAAGAAGTGACTCACCTCTAGAGTTATTGTCTCTGCTTCCCCACACAACATGGTGCGCATTTGCGTCGCACCCGATGACGAGTTTTAGTTTTTGACTCCGGCAATATTCAACCAGTTGTTGAACCTCGGCCGGCGGTGCATCCATATGCTCACCGGGAAAATATGCGGACGCCAGAACAATTTCCTGGGTCCTGTTGTCAACAGCGAGCTCTATATTAGCCGCTGTGAGGTCTCTGGAATAAAGTTTGTTAGTGGAAGGTGATTGATTGATTCGTTAATTAAGATAGCTGTGCGTGTCACAGCCACTGCCTTATCACCTCCGGTGCAGATTTGCCTGGAGCACCCTAATGGCGCTCATAGATCCTTCTGTAATGAGCTTTGAACAAGATCTCGCTTCTTGTCCTTTCTATTCCCCTTACCTTTCGCCGCCTTTGGCGAAATAGGCTTACACCCTATGGACTGTGTTTTGTGACACAGTTCCATCTGCCACAGTAGGATCGGCTCCCTTTTCATTACCACCTGTGGCACGGGTTGGTACTAGTTTGGTATGGCCGAAGCGGTAAACTATTTTAAACTTCCACTCGGAAAGTAATCGCATTGTCTCGTCATTTATAGCGATGGTCAATCGCAAGATATCGCCTTGGGGTACTCGTTGTACCACTTCCCAATCCTCGGTGGATATTAGATTCTTGCGACTTATTGTCGCAAGAATCTTGGCGTCGTCGATGTTGGAGCTGTGGGGGAAAAGGCCTCGGACTATATGAGTCGCAGGGAAATCTTTTTCCTCCACTATGGAGATATTTACCTAGCTTTTTTCGGCGATATGGCAAGCATGTTCCATTACCCATACTGCCATGCCTACATTTTTGCAGATAAGAAGAGGCCAGCCGGAACGAGGGACACAGCTCTCGAATTCGGGGCCTACTCTATCTTTTAGCTGGTCGATGACGACATCGATGATAGCATCCTGAATCCTAGCAATTTCATCGGGAGTTAGGGAACGCGAATCTACGGCCGAAACAACTGCGAGTTTTGTGCAGCCAACGACTTGGCTGAAGGTCGGTTTGAAGGGCCCCGAGCGAGTAGTTTGGAAGTAAAAGCCACCCTTGGTAGAGACAGGTTGCTGTTGTATCTATTCTTCTGACACTGTGACCTTTCTTTAGATAACTTGTTTTCTAGTACTTACCTCTTTTACTCTGCTCCTATTTCCTTGGACAATGTATTTTTTTCTTTCACAGAAATAATTCTTATTCGACTATACAATTTATAGTTTTACCAATGTTCTTTTTCTTTACAATAAGATTTCTTACTTCAGGATGATTAATCCTTTACAATATAACTTCCTTTTTTTAGGATATTAAATCCTTTCACAATGTACTCTTAATTCTATACACACACTAGCTTGCTTTTCGAGTTATCTTACTTAATTAGATTCACTAATTGACTATTTCAGCCACCCGCTTAGTTTATATAGCATAATGTCTGTGACGTAATTTACAGTTTAACCCTGTCCTTGGATAAAAGAATTTCTGAAGAAGTTGCAATTTCGATTCGATGCAAGGTCGATGCATTGGAATTGCTACAGTTGGTCATGATTACTATTTGTATTTAACACTTGTTGTTGTAAATATTGTGCACGCGTTAAATATTATGTATTCATGGTTGTTGCTTATTTTGTTTTTCTTCTTTTTTGGTTATTTTTCTTTTTACTGTGTATGGTTGCTAAATTATTTCATTCTCATACAGTGAGGTACCGTAACCCATTTTAGCTAATGATAATCACGTTATGCATAGTATGGTGATAATCATTATATTAATGGTTACAGCGATATTCATAAAGTATATACACATAATAGTATAACATAATAATATAACGTAATATAATAACATAATAGTAATCTTAATGTAACATTTGTAGTGAGTCAAACGCATAAATTAGATGCGCATTATTTTGACTCACAACATCCCTCCACCCATTATGAAGAAAAAATTATCAATTTGAAAGATTGGTAGTTTTTTCTTTTACAAATTGAATTTACAAATTATTTATATAACATATTATTAGTTTTAAAACGCATATACTGTGTATTTATAAATGTACCTTAATATTTTATACCTATTTTTATAGCTTATTAACTTCAACTGGAAATCTACCACTTCGGATGCTGAATTACTTGGTTCCATGTTTCTGTTGAGCCGCTTTCTTTTGTTGTACTGTGATTAGACGAAGTTCTTGTTAACACCGCCGTTGCTTTATATTTTGTTCTCGATGTTGAAACTGCTTTAGTGTGTCGAAGAGGGTTTATTTGGAATGTGGAATTTTGTTCGCTGCACTGCACTCTTTCATCTTTGCGTTTTCAGGTGTGACGTTGATCATTGTTGCAATTGGCTGAGTTTTTGGACTAATTTTTTTCTCTTTCGCCGGTGCTACTGTTTTATACCAAGGGGATTTCTTGCTCACCGTGATATACCGTGGTGTCCAACGTTTGAATGGTTATTACATTGCTCCTTTGTAGCATCAGTTGAGGTGTTATCGTGTCTCCCTTTTATACTTGTGTGACTGACGATTTAATCTGCTTATTAAGTGCTTATTTTTGCAATGTTTATACTTCAGCATTATTTACAAAATAGAAGCTCAATACACGTGTTTTGTCTGGTATGTACATATTCTCTCAACATACCGCATTCAGTGAATGAACAACATCTTGCAGCGTGATTTTTTTTTGTATGCAGCACTACTAAGAAATATCATTGATGTGACAGCCTGTAACCCAGCGTCAAATGCGCGACAACTGAGTCAACAATAGGCGTTCACTATCCGGATAAAAACGTAACACATGAGTCTTTTATGTACACACTGTGTATTGCTGCTGTTATATCAAACAGTCCAAGTACTTCAGGGGAATCCTGTTTATTCTGTTGACTTCATTTAACGCTGTACCACTTGGTTCAGGATATTGGAACTTATGTATCATATATGTAACCTCAACTCAATTGCCTATTTGGTCTCCGTTAACATCGCTGTCTAAATCTATTCCGGTTTGTCTAAACCTTGCTGGATAAGTTGTCTTTCTACTGTGTCAACGTTCCTCTCTACTTGAGATGGCGAGATTACCAATAATATACCTATTCCTTTATTTTCTACAAACTCTAAAACTTTTACTTTTACCTTTTATAATTACACCTACATAATAGACGAAGTATATTCTTATAAATTAGACTTTTGTTTTATAAAATTTATAGTTATTATGTTTTTACAAAGTTTTACAATTTTACTTTAAACGTTTTTATTTATATTGTATATATGTAAGTTTTGTATATTATTTTATTTTTCTAAAAATTGAAAACTTGGGAAATGCATCGCTGTTTTACATATTGTATCATTTAACAACAACTTTACAATTTCCTTCTGTTGCAAAAACCAACTTTTCTGCACTATTCGATTGTGCTTATTTTCATCTCGGACA
The DNA here is from genome assembly GCA_963854835.1 of Megamerina dolium. Lineage (NCBI taxonomy): Eukaryota > Metazoa > Arthropoda > Insecta > Diptera > Megamerinidae > Megamerina > Megamerina dolium. The sequence goes on from OY978525.1 coordinate 72,555,305, forward strand.
TTTTTCATAACGATTTCCTAAACCTATGTATTTCTATACTAACTCGAATTTAACTATTTGATTGCTTCAAATGCTTGATTAATTGATTCGCCCGTGTTCATGAGTATCCACACACCGAACTACAATTCAATGTGGTTCTACACATGAACATGGCAACTTGCCCTATTATATGTTCTCAACGTTAACTTCATACTCTTGTATTTTATATCCTAACTGAAAAATATTATTTTTTTTTTCTTCTACCACAAGCTCTATTAATTCGTTAAACTATTATTACTTATTGATAAAAAGGTTTTAGTAAATTATTATGGTACTTTTTACCATTTTGTCCGATTTCGATAGTTGTCGTTACTAGACTGTCCTCAAGTATCACTTCGTATGGCCCAGTCCAGATGGGACTAAATTTTTCCTAGTCTGATTTCTTAACAATACTTTATCGCCTATTTTAAAAATTATAGGGTTGATCCCTTTGTCGTATTGAATTTTAGCTGATTTCTTTGCTTTTTCCTGATTTTCCTTCACTAACTCATGTGACCGTTTAGTTAGTATTTTAATAACTTATTTTGAACATCTGCATTGTATAGAAGTGATCTTTTTGTTTTTAAATTTGTCGGCATATCGATATTGAAACCATATAGAACACTGAATGGTGTCCGTTTTGTCGAAGTATGTACGGTGTTATTGGGCACGTGCATCGCTGATGCTAACCATTGGTCCCAATTAGACACACCTTCTTTAACAAAACTCCTAAGATATTCTGCTAAAGGTCCGTTGCTTCTTTCTGAAGAACCATTTGCTTGTGGATGGTACGGAGTTATATGTAATTTTTTAACACCCAGCATTTATCGCAAAACAATTTCGAAGTGAAATTCGTACCATTATCAGTCACTAAAATTTTTTGTATGTTATAACACGCAATAACTTCGTTGTAAAACGCTTTTGTTGGTGTGCTAGCTTCAGCATCTGGTATATCTACACAAATACAAAATTTGGAAAAATCATCTTGAAATGTAAGTATGTCTCTGGAAGAATTCCACCATGTCCATATATACCTTTTCAAATGGTTTAGATGGTGTATCAGTTAATATCATTGGCATTTTCGTAAGCCTCGAGCTCTTGTTGGTTTGACAATTTTTACAATTTTTAACATATTCTTTAATTTGGCTTCGCATACCTTTCCACGTATACTGTCTTCTAATCCAGAAATAAGTTTTCAGAGCTCCCTGATGTCTTCCTAAAGGTGAATTATGAAAATTGCGGAGTATCGTCGATATATCCTTTTCATCTAGTTTTCATCATCTAGTTTTAACTCGTCACCAGAGTTTTCATCAGGCTGTTCTTGGCTTTCGGTTTCGTCGACTCGGTTGTGGAACTCTGCTGAGCGCATCCGCGTTCAAGTTTCTTTTTCCTGGTTTATAAATTATTTCAAAATAAAATTCAGATAGTTTATGTCTGAAACGTTCCAAGCAGATGTCTGATCTTTCAGATTGGCAATTTCTCGTAGTGGCTGGTGGTCGGTGTTGATCTTTAATGGTCTACCGAGTAGATAAGCTCGATAATTCTTCACAGCCCACACGATGGCCAAGAATTACTTTTCGATGGTGGAATACCTTTCCTCAGTATCACTGAGCGCCCTGCTCGCAAAGGCTATTGGTCTATCTTTTCTAATATCACCTTGCGATAGAATTACACCTACAGCCTCGTTGCAGGTGTCTGTTGTTAACACACAAGGTTCATTTATGGCCTAGGTAAATTATCTCTTTTCGTAGAAACTGGCAATTTTCTGTATTTAGCTTTAAATTATGTTTACCTAAAAGTTCAAATACTCTTCGTAAGCGCGATTCATGTTGTGCCAAGTTCCGACCATAGATGACGATGTCGTCCAAATAGACAAAACAATCTATACCTTGAAGTCTTGTTAGTACATGATTCATTACTCTTTGGAAGGTAGCAGAGGACCCTGTCAAGCCGAAATGCATTCTATTAAATTCATAGTGCCCAGCACCTGTACTAAAAGTTGTTTTTCTCTGTCTGATTCTTTCAATAACACTTGATGTAACCCACTGGCCAAATCTTCCTTATGCGCTGCTGGTAGCCTGTATTGTCTTTGGTTGATTGGCGCCTGGTATGTTTTAATTGGTGTTGTGTGTTTTATACCTGTGGTGTAAGACAATTTGTCGCCTTCCAAGAAAAAAAAATCATGGAACGACTTAAATATACCTTCTGTTGATATCTTTCCTCAATAATTAAGTTTTCGTCTACGTTAATTGTTTCTAATATTTTGGTAACCCTTTTGTAGTTATAAGTTTCCTTAATGTTATTTATTTTATGAGCTATGTCGTATTCTACGTGTTCTAAATGATTAAATTTAATTATATTAATTTTAAGCTTATTATTTACAATGTATGAATCTGTATTCTTGTTGAGCATTAGGACATACACTGTGTTGTCCATCACATTGCCCAATGTATCACGTATATATATTCTAGGAGATGCTTCCAGTTTTTCTAGTAAAATTGTTTCTAAATTTTTATTTACTTTAATGGGGACTACCTTCATAGTTCTCCCAGGTACTACAAAATCACTGATGTAAAGTCATCAAGTGCTGCTTTCGCTCACCGAAAAAAATCAGTTTCTTTTTCATGGTATTGATAACCGATCCGTTCAATAAATTATCTCTACCTAAGATACCATCAGCAGGTATCCCTCTCTCTTCAGAGTTTAAGTGTAATTCTAAAATCAAATCATTAGTTCTCTCGTGTTGGACTGCTGTTGGATTCACCCTAATGTGGACACAATTCCTCCGAATGCACCACTAAGATTCATCAATTGCTGATGACTTTATTAAACTGGTATCTGCCCCAGAGTCTACAAGTAAAATGAGTTTTCCATTTTTTGCTTGCTCACAAGGAAACTCAGTGAACACATCACCTACATCAGATACTCCCGAACAGTAGCCATGTTTGTTATTACTGGATGGGAAAGATGGTTCAACAATCCCCCTGGACGCTTGACTACCAACTTCCGCAATCTTGCTATCTAACTTGGAGGGTGTGTCAACAATCTCTAAAGACGCATGAGTGACACCTTCCATTTCAACGGGCCTACTTTTAGCAAAATTTTGGGGTTCCCGTAGTTTCCCAGGGTTTTTTCCCATTCCCATGCGTTTATAACAGTCCCGTTTATGTGTCCCGGCTTCTTACAGAAAAAACATTTGGTCTCAGAAATTCCGCGATTAGGGCCTTTGCTTTCTTGACCTCCCTTACAAGGTGCAGGTGTTTGATTGCCTTTTACTTGTGACCTGTTGTTGCTAAAAGGTGTGGATGACAAATTGAACTCATGTCTCTTAAAACAGTCGCCTCTGGTGTGCCCCTTTTTGTCGCAGAAAAAGCAGGTAGGAACTTTCCTTTGGCTATTTTGGGGACTTACGTTATTATTTTGGTATTTGCTTATTCTGAGTGGCATCTTGTAATTTCTGATCTGGTGAAATGCCATTGTATTACTGGCCCAGTCTGGTGAACGTTGTTTAAATATAGTGCTCGCATATTAAACTGATTGAATCGTTGTCCTCTTTCGAGCAGAATACCCGTGTTTACGGCCTCTTCTGCTAATTCTTCCAACGTGCTCGTCGTACCTAACATATGAGTTTTTAACAATGGGTCTTGAAGGCCTGATATAAAAGATGTCCTCACATACCCCACTAGCTCTTTTAACAACGCTTGGTCTAAGATCCCACCGTATCTATTTTTATCTATCACTGTATCGCCGTGGATTTTAAATCACCTAATCTCCTTACGAAAACACGTATATCTTCCTGAGGTAGTGGCGTTCGAATTGTATTTGGTGCGTGAGCGGTTCCAGGTGGATGGTCTTCAAATATGTGTTTCGCAGAAGTGTATACAATTCCTCCATATTAGCGAATTTCTTACTTAGCACCAAGTTATAAGCATCACCATATAGTCGCTGTTTTATACAAGCTCCGATATCTTCCAACTCGTCAGGTTTTATGACTCTTCGTGATAATTCGCACCCAGAAATGAAGTGGTGTACTTCGGTCCTCAAATCTTTAGACTCTATTCCAGTGTGTACTGGGATTAGTCTACTGACGGTCTGTGCTATTTCCTCAATACGCATTTTGAGCTTACATATTAACTTAGTTAATATTATGTGCTGCAGCTAAAGTTAAACTTATATACGCCTATATAACTATCTATCTACATATATTATATCTCTTAACAGTAAAGTGTACCTATTTTCGAAAATATGGAATGGACAAAAAAAGCAATCTTAATTTTTTGCTTTTTGTTTATTTCGTTTCTAATTTTTTACAATCATTTATTATTCAGTATAAAATCTCTTAATTATTATACAACTCATTAATTTTTGCATTATTCAAAGTATATAAATTACATTGTCAACAAACTACACTGGTAGTAGTAATATCTGTACATATATATGAGAATGTATATTTAAATATGTATTTCTACAGGGCTATTTAAAAAGAATAAGGAGGATTTTATGATTAACTATTTACTACTCTGAGTGTATATGACAATGAGCTGCATGTACTTAGTGTAGATGTGTACGGGTGCTTGAGGGGAAATGGCTTTAAAGCCTTAAAGTTCGCCTTCTTTTCGGCCAGAAAACTCGTCATGTGAGATAAAACCATTCTTATCCTTGTCCCCATGTTGGAAGATCTCTCAAGACTAGTTTGTCGTTTTCTTTAAGCATATTCAATAGCTCGTCGGAATCTTGTCCTTCAACAGCAGTCATTTGCTTTTGTTTTTTGCGAGGGTGGTCTCGGATTTTCTGTGGTTCCCGGCAACCCAGCCAGCCACAGAATTGGCGACCAGTCAGCCATGGGAGCGGCACCCCGGCCTTAAACTGAATCGGCACTCCGGTCGATTTCAGTGCTCCCAGGCATCCGAATGTCCGCTAAGCCCTCCCAAAAGGTTTTTTTTGGGAGGGTGGTCTCGGATTTCCGCGGTGTTCGGCAACCCAGTCAGCCACAGAATTGACGGTCAGCCAGCCATGGGAGCGGCACCCTCGCCTTAGACTGAATCGGCACCCCGGTCGATTTCAGTGCTCCCAGGCATCCGAATGGCCATTAAGCCCTCCCCAAAGGGTTTTTCTTTTTCCTTCCTCTCTTTGCTGAACATCTGATGTCTCTGCTTCTACTGCTGGCTGCTTCTATTGCTTCCTTTATATCATTTATATTTTTATTTATCTCGATTTTTATAATCACCCCTTTCTCATCTCACCCCTTTTTTCCCCAAACAATTATTATTAAATTTACTACTGTTTTTTAAGTTCTCTATTTTTGATTGTGGTGGTCTGGTGGTGTTTTCGCAAGGTAACGTGTCTAACTGCCTCAACCAGGTGGGGCTAGCGCAATCCTTGTTGAACTCATCGCAAGTCAACTCACTGGCTGTCATGTAGTTTGATTTGAGCTCTATGTGATGATACCTTTATTTGTTAATGAGGGGTAGTCATATAGCTTGCTCTGCTTACTCTGTGATGGCGCTTTCATTATTATTAATGGGGGCCCTCCATGTGGCGACCACCGGGCAACGTCTTCCTGGCACCCGCTAGGAGGCGGCTGAAGTGAGTGGCGAAAATCTCCTCGGTTAGAGGTTGTGCGTTGGGTTTGGGACCCGCCACATAAAAAACCCCCCCAATGAAAAAAACAAATATGCCTCGGATAAGGACTACCGCTTTTCTTGATAACCCCCGCAAACGGAAAAAGGACCACGATTTACGGATATGCACCTGGAATGTCCGGTCCCTTTATAGGGAGGGTGCCTCTATCCAGCTGGTTGATGTCCTCGAAAAATACAGAGCTGACATCACCGCTCTCCAGGAAATGCGATGGACAGGACAGGGCTGCTCCAAAAGAGCGTCCTGTGACATCTACTACAGTTGCCATGCTGAAAGGCACGAATTAGGATGTGGATTTTTGGTCAGCAAGAGACTACGACATCTTGTCTCACAGTTTACGCCTGTGAACGAACGGCTGGCCACAATCCGCATCAAGGCAAAATTTTTCAACATCAGCCTTATATGTGCCCACGCTCCGACGGATGAGAAGGACAATGTGACCAAGGAGAGCTTTCAGCGCCTCGAAGAAGCTTATGACCGCTGCCCCCGCCACGATATCAAAATCGTGCTTGGCGACTTTAATGCCAGGGTGGGGAAGGAAGGTACCTTTGGTTCAACTGTCGGAAAATTCAGCATCCACCAGAACACCTCCGATAACGGAATGAGGCTGATCGACTTCGCCGCAGCATGAAACATGGTAATTGGTGGTACCAGATTCCAGCATCTCGAAATCCACAAAGCGACATGGCTGTCTCCAGATCAACGTACAAGAAACCAAATTGACCATGTGGTGATTGACGGAAGGCATGCTTCCAGTTTGATGGACGTGAAATCGATCCGTGGTGCCAACATCGACTCGGATCACTACCTTGTTGCAGCTAAGGTGCGCACACGCCTATGTGTCGCAAATAACAAGAGAAGTCCCACACAGATAAAGCTCGACGTCAGTAAGCTGCGATCACCAGAGACAGCAGATGCATTTTCCACTCGACTATCGGATCTGCTTATGCAGAACACTCCCCCACTTGATGATACATGCGCACGGTGGACACATATATCCCACTCCATGACTACTGCTGCCGAGGAGGTAATCGGTTACTACCGGCCTCTGAGGAATGAGTGGTATGATCAGGAGTGTCGCGACGCTACCGCAGAGAAAGGCTCCGCCTACAGAAAAACCCTGCGTGCAGGCGCGAGCTGTTAAGGAATGGTAAGAGAGAAAAGAAGTGCAGAGAGACGTCTTTTCAGGCGCAAGAAGAGGGAGTTGGAAAGACGCGAGTGTGAGGAGATAGAGATATGTACCGACAAGAATGAGACTCGAACTTCTTCGAAAATATCAAGCGCCTGAGTGGAGGTTTAAATCCCGGAGCCTCTTCTTGTCGTGATGGAAATGGGAATCTGGTTACAGATGTCCAGAGTGTACTGAGCCTATGGAGGGAACACTTCTCCACGTTACTGAATGGCGATGCTACGAACAATTCCGCCAGTGGAGGAGAATGCCCGATAACCCCAATTGCAGATGATGGTGTTGATGTTCCACCACCCGACTATGACGAGGTTGAAACGGCCATTTTAAGGCTGAAGAACAACAAAGCTGCAGGTGCTGATGGCCTGCCCGCCGAGTTGTTTAAGACCGGAGGCGATGAGCTGCTCACCCGCATGCACCAGCTCATAAGCAGAATATGGTCGGATGAAAGCATGCCTGATGATTGGAGGCTCAGTGTTCTCTGTCCTGTACATAAAAAAGGAGACCCCACAATTTGCGCCAACTACCGTGGAATAAGTCTCCTGATCATCGCGTACAAGGTTCTATCGAGCGTACTGTGTGAAAGGTTGAAGCCTATGCTCAGCAACCTGATTGGACCTTATCAGTGTGGCTTCATACCTGGTAAATCCACCATCGACCAGATTTTCACACTGCGCCAAATCCTGGAGAAGACCCAAGAAAAACAGATCGACACACACCACCTATTTGTTGATTATAAAGCCGCTTTCGACAGTCCGGTAAGGGATTACCTCTATGCAACAATGTCTGAGTTCGGTATTCCTGCAAAGCTCATTCGACTTTGTAGAATGACACTGCATAACTCCTGTTGTGCAGTGAAAATCGGGAAGGACCTCTCCGCACCGTTTAATACCGAACCGGGTTTCAGACAAGGTGATTCGTTATCGTGAGACTTTTTCAATCTTATTATGGAGAAAAGTGTCATGCTGTTAGCGTATGCCGACGATATTGACATAATCGGCATGAACACGCGAGCAGTCAGTACAGCATTCTCAGAGTTGGAAAGAGAGTCGCGTCGGATGGGTCTCACGGTGAACGAGGGCAAGACGAAGTATCTAGTGTCAACAAACAAAGAGTCCCGGCGTCTTGGACAGCACGTCACTGTTGACAACTACGCTTTTGAAGTAGTAAGGGACTTTGTCTATCTTGGAACCAGCATTAACAGCAGTAATGACGTCAGCTTGGAGATCATGCGTAGGATAACTCTTGCTAACAGGTGTTACTTTGGGCTGAGTAAGCAATTGAGAAGTCGAGCCCTCTCTCGAAGAACGAAAACTACACTCTACAAGTCTCTCATCATGCCTGTCCTAACATATCGCGCTGAATCCTGGACAATTTCCACCTCGGATGAGCGAATGCTTGCAGTTTTCGAGAGAAAAGTCCTACGCAAGATCTTTGGACCTATTTGCGTTGGTGGCGAGTACCGAATAAGGTACAACCATGAGCTGTACGAGCTGTATGCCGATATTGACATAGTAAAGCGCATCAAAATCCAGCGGCTGCGCTGGCTAGGTCATGTCGAGCGAATGGAAGAACGCGCTCCAGCTAAGAAGGTGTTATATTCGGAACCCGCTGGAGGACGACGCAAAAGAGGAAGACCAAACCTCCGGTGGAAAGACCAAGTACTGGAGAACCTGACGGCGCTTGGAATTTCTATCTGGCGCCAGCTAGCGAAGAACGGAGATGGCTGGCGAAGCATGTTATTTTCGGCCTAAATCGATACTCGGTTGTTATGGCCACATAAGTAAGTAAAGTAAGTATTTTGGATTGTTGTTGTTATTAATATTCATCTCAATATTTCAATATTTATCTCAATTTGGTTATTAATTTTATCTTTAATATTAATTTAATTTATTTTATTTATTGATTTTAATTTAATTTTATATTTAAAATTGATTTCAATTTTGTTTGATTTAGAGAATTAATTTTATAATTTCTATTTTTTCTCTCCCTCTCTCTCCTTTTATCTCACTCCCTCTCTCTCCCCATTATTTCAATTATAATTTAATTTATCCCGATTTTTTTTTGTAATACATTCCCTAAATTCTCTCCCTTTTTTTTATAACTTATAATTTTACTAATTATTTTAATTCAATTTTATGTTCAACATTAATTTTGAATTATTTTATTTAGAAAATTTATTTATATTTTTCTATATCTCTCCTCCTCTATCTCCATTATATTTCTCCCTTCATCTCCCTCCCGTTTAATATTAATTTTTATATTAATTTTAATTTAATTTTTGTTTTATATTAATCTCAATTTTATTTTATTAGAAAATTAACTCTATTTTCTCTATCCCTCCCTCTCTGTGTCTGATGTAGGCTTTGCGTCTCCATTGCAGTAAGCCGCAAGGGCGGAGGAATGTCTACGCCAGACTATTACATCACGCGCTCTGTCTGGTGCCACCTTTATAGAAGGCGATGCAACTCTGACTTGATCAGTCAGCAGTTGATTCGTTATTCTTGTTCTTCTTTTTTTTCTGATATACATATTTTTTCCCGACAAGAGCAGTGCGCGCATTTTCTTTTTTTATAATATTATCTGTTCTCACGTAATAATATATACATATAAGTAGACAATTAAAACTCTCATATTTAATCTTAATTGCTATATATATAAATGAGTGCCGTGTCATTTATACATTTATCTCGGATCTTTTTCTTTATAATAAAGAATATATGTACATAAGAAACAATTCGTTTGTGATTTTCGTGCTTTTCTTTTTCATTTAATACGGAATTTCTTCCGCTAACGAAAATGATTAAATTCAATAAAATTTTATTAAAACATACATTTTGAATAATGGTATTGGCCACCAACGAAAGTCTTTACAATTTGGTAGTTGATGGAAAGTGTGCTAATGCGAATACAACAACTGCCACAAGTATCAGCAGCACCACCATCACATCAACAGTAACAACAACAACAACAATTAACCAAAAGAACAAATGGAACAAAATCAACAGTAACAGCGACAACATAGTCAAGATTTGCCATCAATTATATACAGCAATAGTTTGCAAGTGGCAAACAAGATGACGACGAAAAATGACGCTAACAGCAAACATCATCAACAGAGAAAACACCGGTAACTGCAACAATCCCGAAAACATCGTTTAACAAGTAGATTTTATATTTATTTATTATTTCTTTAATTTAAAATCGGTTTTTATTTTTCAAAAAGCAAGAAGCAGTCGGTAATTGTGTTAGCAGGAACATCAACTCAACCAAGGTATGAGCCCACCGGCATCTCTCTCACACGTTCTTTATATAATATATATATATATATATATATATATATATATATATATATATATATATATATATATATATATATATATATATATATATATGTATATATATAATGCACTTATAGGCCCCGAAGGGCTCTTTGGCCGAGCTTCTCTTCTATTGCTGTTGTGCGTGTTAGAGCTAACCGCTCCCATGATGGACAGACGACAGACAAACGGTCCTAATATCTATAGCTATGCATACATTGATTTCCTTATTCGTTAGATATACAAAGTTATACCACCCCTGTGTACAAGTGCGCACGCGTATACATACCGTCGGTGCTTTCGAAGAAAGACGCACGAGTGTTTTACGACGAAGAAAGACGCTTAAAAAAAGAAGACGAAGAAGGACTCGTAACCATTATTTTCGGCGAAGAAAGGTGTGTTAACATATTTGACGACAAAGAAAGACACTTTATGCCAGATTTATCACTCGAGAGATGTGGTATTACTATTATTACTATTAAATTTAAAAATTTAATAGTAATAATTGTTACTTATTAAAATTTATTACTAGTTAGTTACTATAATTAGTGTATTTAATATGTTTTGCCTTATGTATTGGTTGAAGAAGTCTGGTAATAACCAGGACGATGGTAAGTAATCCGTATATTGTAAATATTTTATTTTTTTACTGATTCATCATCGCCCAACCAAACGAAAATACATTGCATTCATTCTACACCATCTCGTATTTTTTGTTAATTTACACGTCTTTGTTCGTCGTCAATTATATTTACACGTCTTTCTTCGCCGTCAATTATGTTTACGTTCTACAAACTTTTGGCCAGACATAACTCTGCGAGTTTTAGCTTGACCACTGCAAGTTCTAAGTTATAAGCGTATTTTGCGTTGATCACACTTAACAGTGGTAAAGTGATCAAGTGAATGAAGTAATCCAAAAAAACACAATTTTACTATTATCTATTATTATTATCAAAATATGAAATATAATTCCCGAAATTGTGAAATACATATTTATCCGTACACATACCAACATTGCTCATAGTTGTGAAATACACAGTAACATTGAGCCAACTGAGTTGCAGTTAGGTGTGAAAACGCTGACAAAGCACTTTCCCACACAATTCGTAGTTCTGCACTTATGCAAGCATACCAACAATGTTTAGACTTTCCATGATAACTCAAATTACGTGGGCTACTCATTTGTGTGAATATCAAAAAGTTGCTTTCTCACATAATGGGTACATACATACACACATGTGGAGTGAATCGATTCCCTCCATGCAAAACTCGAATGACTGGAACTACAATACACTTGCAAAATGTTTCAATTGTCACTAATATATAAATACTACATGTGAGAATTCGCTATGAAAATATCTCAGTGAAACAAAATTATGCAATTTTTCAATTTCTTTTAATATTTTAACTCCCTCGCACACATTGCATGCATGTGGATGGTGAAATTTTGAGAAAAACAAAATTAACATAAGAAACAAAATTAATTTTGAGGTTGTCATTACTAATTGCTATAGCCATATGCAAAATACATAGAAGTTTTATATGTTGCTGTAGCTCAGTGGTTAGCGCGTTGACGTTCTGATCTGTAGGTTGTGAGTTCGATCCCTGGCTGTGGAAGCAGGATTTTTATATCTCAAGGACTTTTCTTTAAAATGGCAGTCCACCTATCGGTAATCAATTTCACAGTACTTAGGGCAAAAATAGTAAACAAAGACCTCTGTTACAAAGCTCTGCAAAGCAAGTGTGCTTTGCCTTAGTACTTTAATAATTTTGTTTAATGGAGAGCTTCGGTCTAGCCACTTTGCTACTGCACTGTCTGTGCGGCGTTGGCTAAAAATAGTTTTATCTTGCACTATTTCAATTGAGAGATGTCATGGCTCCACTTAAATTTAGAAATCAATTTACCAGTATACTTCTTGCAGGGTTGTGTAAGTACATACATACATACCTATTAGAAAAATGGTATTTAAGCTGTCAGAGTACTGAAGGCAGTCGCTTTTAGTTGTGAGTCTACTTGAATAGTGAATTGTAAATACTGCGATCCTCACGAGGCCCTCCAGTATTAGTGAAATAAGTAATTGTAATTTAAAGTGAAAAGAACGAGAAATAAAGTGAAGCAGCTAAGCGCATTCCAGGCAAAAGAGAGGAATCTCGAAAGAGATCGCTGCATAGCACAGGAAACATCTTCGTCGCCGTACATCAGTACGAAAAACACAACCAGAAGTACAACCGGGGCTAAAATTCAAAATGCGTTTTGAGGAAATAGCACAGACCGTCAGTAGACTAATCCCAGTACACACTGGAATAGAGTCTAAAGATTTGAGGACCGAAGTACACCACTTCATTTCTGGGTGCGAATTATCACGAAGAGTCATAAAACCTGACGAGTTGGAAGATATCGGAGCTTGTATAAAACAGCGACTATATGGTGATGCTTATAACTTGGTGCTAAGTAAGAAATTCGCTAATATGGAGGAATTGTATACACTTCTGCGAAACACATATTTGAAGACCATCCACCTGGAACCGCTCACGCACCAAATACAATTCGAACGCCACTACCTCAGGAAGATATACGTGTTTTCGTAAGGAGATTAGGTGATTTAAAATCCACGGCGATACAGTGATAGATAAAAATAGATACGGTGGGATCTTAGACCAAGCGTTGTTAAAAGAGCTAGTGGGGTATGTGAGGACATCTTTTATATCAGGCCTTCAAGACCCATTGTTAAAAACTCATATGTTAGGTACGACGAGCACGTTGGAAGAATTAGCAGAAGAGGCCGTAAACACGGGTATTCTGCTCGAAAGAGGACAACGATTCAATCAGTTTAATATGCGAGCACTATATTTAAACAACGTTCACCAGACTGGGCCAGTAATACAATGGCATTTCACCAGATCAGAAATTACAAGATGCCACTCAGAATAAGCAAATACCAAAATAATAACGTAAGTCCCCAAAATAGCCAAAGGAAAGTTCCTACCTGCTTTTTCTGCGACAAAAAGGGGCACACCAGAGGCGACTGTTTTAAGAGACATGAGTTCAATTTGTCATCCACACCTTTTAGCAACAACAGGTCACAAGTAAAAGGCAATCAAACACCTGCACCTTGTAAGGGAGGTCAAGAAAGCAAAGGCCCTAATCGCGGAATTTCTGAGACCAAATGTTTTTTCTGTAAGAAGCCGGGACACATAAACGGGACTGTTATAAACGCATGGGAATGGGAAAAAACCCTGGGAAACTACGGGAACCCCAAAATTTTGCTAAAAGTAGGCCCGTTGAAATGGAAGGTGTCACTCATGCGTCTTTAGAGATTGTTGACACACCCTCCAAGTTAGATAGCAAGATTGCGGAAGTTGGTAGTCAAGCGTCCAGGGGGATTGTTGAACCATCTTTCCCATCCAGTAATAACAAACATGGCTACTGTTCGGGAGTATCTGATGTAGGTGATGTGTTCACTGAGTTTCCTTGTGAGCAAGCAAAAAATGGAAAACTCATTTTACTTGTAGACTCTGGGGCAGATACCAGTTTAATAAAGTCATCAGCAATTGATGAATCTTAGTGGTGCATTCGGAGGAATTGTGTCCACATTAGGGTGAATCCAACAGCAGTCCAACACGAGAGAACTAATGATTTGATTTTAGAATTACACTTAAACTCTGAAGAGAGAGGGATACCTGCTGATGGTATCTTAGGTAGAGATAATTTATTGAACGGATCGGTTATCAATACCATGAAAAAGAAACTGATTTTTTTCGGTGAGCGAAAGCAGCACTTGATGACTTTACATCAGTGATTTTGTAGTACCTGGGAGAACTATGAAGGTAGTCCCCATTAAAGTAAATAAAAATTTAGAAACAATTTTACTAGAAAAACTGGAAGCATCTCCTAGAATATATATACGTGATACATTGGGCAATGTGATGGACAACACAGTGTATGTCCTAATGCTCAACAAGAATACAGATTCATACATTGTAAATAATAAGCTTAAAATTAATATAATTAAATTTAATCATTTAGAACACGTAGAATACGACATAGCTCATAAAATAAATAACATTAAGGAAACTTATAACTACAAAAGGGTTACCAAAATATTAGAAACAATTAACGTAGACGAAAACTTAATTATTGAGGAAAGATATCAACAGAAGGTATATTTAAGTCGTTCCATGATTTTTTTTTCTTGGAAGGCGACAAATTGTCTTACACCACAGGTATAAAACACACAACACCAATTAAAACATACCAGGCGCCAATCAACCAAAGACAATACAGGCTACCAGCAGCGCATAAGGAAGATTTGGCCAGTGGGTTACATCAAGTGTTATTGAAAGAATCAGACAGAGAAAAACAACTTTTAGTACAGGTGCTGGGCACTATGAATTTAATAGAATGCATTTCGGCTTGACAGGGTCCTCTGCTACCTTCCAAAGAGTAATGAATCATGTACTAACAAGACTTCAAGGTATAGATTGTTTTGTCTATTTGGACGACATCGTCATCTATGGTCGGAACTTGGCACAACATGAATCGCGCTTACGAAGAGTATTTGAACTTTTAGGTAAACATAATTTAAAGCTAAATACAGAAAATTGCCAGTTTCTACGAAAAGAGATAATTTACCTAGGCCATAAATGAACCTTGTGTGTTAACAACAGACACCTGCAACGAGGCTGTAGGTGTAATTCTATCGCAAGGTGATATTAGAAAAGATAGACCAATAGCCTTTGCGAGCAGGGCGCTCAGTGATACTGAGGAAAGGTATTCCACCATCGAAAAGTAATTCTTGGCCATCGTGTGGGCTGTGAAGAATTATCGAGCTTATCTACTCGGTAGACCATTAAAGATCAACACCGACCACCAGCCACTACGAGAAATTGCCAATCTGAAACATCATACATCTGCTTGGAACGTTTCAGACATAAACTATCTGAATTTTATTTTGAAATAATTTATAAACCAGGAAAAAGAAACTTGAACGCGGATGCGCTCAGCAGAGTTCCACAACCGAGTCGACGAAACCGAAAGCCAAGAACAGCCTGATGAAAACTCTGGTGACGAGTTAAAACTAGATGATGAAAACTAGATGAAAAGGATATATCGACGATATATATATATATATATATATATATATGTGGCACTTAAAGCCCCAAAGGGCTCATGCGCCGAGCTTCTCTTCCATTACTGTTGTGCGTCTTAAATTTTTGGACAGTATTAGAATGGACCTACTTATTTTAGCCGGTTCCGAACGGCAGAACACTTGTGACATCACTTTTTCTGAGCTTTGTCACAGAGTTCTTTTTAGAAGCTTTTTCATGGCAAGTTGTTACTGTCGGAAGAATTGCCAATTTCTTGCCGACAGGTGGGTACCGTTCGAAAGAAAAATCTTTTCGATATTAAATTTGTTCTGCATCAGCCGGGTATTGAACCACGACCTACAGATCAGAAGGCGAACACACTAACCACTGAGCTACGGCACACATATATCGACGATACTCCGCAATTTTCATAATTCACCTTTAGGAAGACATCAGGGAGCTCTGAAAACTTATTTCTGGATTAGAAGACAGTATACGTGGAAAGGTATGCGAAGCCAAATTAAAGAATATGTTAAAAATTGTAAAAATTGTCAAACCAACAAGAGCTCGAGGCTTACGAAAATGCCAATGATATTAACTGATACACCATCTAAACCATTTGAAAAGGTATATATGGACATGGTGGAATTCTTCCAGAGACATACTTACATTTCAAGATGATTTTTCCAAATTTTGTATTTGTGTAGATATACCAGATGCTGAAGCTAGCACAGCAACAAAAGCGTTTTACAACGAAGTTATTGCGTGTTATAACATACAAAAAATTTTAGTGACTGATAATGGTACGAATTTCACTTCGAAATTGTTTTGCGATAAATGCTGGGTGTTAAAAAATTACATATAACTCCGTACCATCCACAAGCAAATGGTTCTTTAGAAAGAAGCAACGGACCTTTAGCAGAATATCTTAGGAGTTTTGTTAAAGAAGGTGTGTCTAATTGGGACCAATGGTTAGCATCAGCGATGCACGTGCCCAATAACACCGTACATACTTCGACAAAACGGACACCATTCAGTGTTCTATATGGTTTCAATATCGATATGCCGACAAATTTAAAAACAAAAAGATCACTTCTATACAATGCAGATGTTCAAAATAAGTTATTAAAATACTAACTAAACGGTCACATGAGTTAGTGAAGGAAAATCAGGAAAAAGCAAAGAAATCAGCTAAAATTCAATACGACAAAGGGATCAACCCTATAATTTTTAAAATAGGCGATAAAGTATTGTTAAGAAATCAGACTAGGAAAAATTTAGTCCCATCTGGACTGGGCCATACGAAGTGATACTTGAGGACAGTCTAGTAACGACAACTATCGAAATCGGACAAAATGGTAAAAAGTACCATAATAATTTACTAAAACCTTTTTATCAATAAGTAATAATAGTTTAACGAATTAATAGAGCTTGTGGTAGAAGAAAAAAAAAATAATATTTTTCAGTTAGGATATAAAATACAAGAGTATGAAGTTAACGTTGAGAACATATAATAGGGCAAGTTGCCATGTTCATGTGTAGAACCACATTGAATTGTAGTTCGGTGTGTGGATACTCATGAACACGGGCGAATCAATTAATCAAGCATTTGAAGCAATCAAATAGTTAAATTCGAGTTAGTATAGAAATACATAGGTTTAGGAAATCGTTATGAAAAATGTCCGAGATGAAAATAAGCACAATCGAATAGTGCAGAAAAGTTGGTTTTTGCAACAGAAGGAAATTGTAAAGTTGTTGTTAAATGATACAATATGTAAAACAGCGATGCATTTCCCAAGTTTTCAATTTTTAGAAAAATAAAATAATATACAAAACTTACATATATACAATATAAATAAAAACGTTTAAAGTAAAATTGTAAAACTTTGTAAAAACATAATAACTATAAATTTTATAAAACAAAAGTCTAATTTATAAGAATATACTTCGTCTATTATGTAGGTGTAATTATAAAAGGTAAAAGTAAAAGTTTTAGAGTTTGTAGAAAATAAAGGAATAGGTATATTATTGGTAATCTCGCCATCTCAAGTAGAGAGGAACGTTGACACAGTAGAAAGACAACTTATCCAGCAAGGTTTAGACAAACCGGAATAGATTTAGACAGCGATGTTAACGGAGACCAAATAGGCAATTGAGTTGAGGTTACATATATGATACATAAGTTCCAATATCCTGAACCAAGTGGTACAGCGTTAAATGAAGTCAACAGAATAAACAGGATTCCCCTGAAGTACTTGGACTGTTTGATATAACAGCAGCAATACACAGTGTGTACATACAAGACTCATGTGTTACGTTTTTATCCGGATAGTGAACGCCTATTGTTGACTCAGTTGTCGCGCATTTGACGCTGGGTTACAGGCTGTCACATCAATGATATTTCTTAGTAGTGCTGCATACAAAAAAAAATCACGCTGCAAGATGTTGTTCATTCACTGAATGCGGTATGTTGAGAGAAAATGTACATACCAGACAAAACACGTGTATTGAGCTTCTATTTTGTAAATAATGCTGAAGTATAAACATTGCAAAAATAAGCACTTAATAAGCAGATTAAATCGTCAGTCACACAAGTATAAAAGGGAGACACGATAACACCTCAACTGATGCTACAAAGGAGCAATGTAATAACCATTCAAACGTTGGACACCACGGTATATCACGGTGAGCAAGAAATCCCCTTGGTATAAAACAGTAGCACCGGCGAAAGAGAAAAAAATTAGTCCAACAACTCAGCCAATTGCAACAATGGTCAACGTCACACCTGAAAACGCAAAGATGAAAGAGTGCAGTGCAGCGAACAAAATTCCACATTCCAAATAAACCCTCTTCGACACACTAAAGCAGTTTCAACATCGAGAACAAAATATAAAGCAACGGCGGTGTTAACAAGAACTTCGTCTAATCACAGTACAACAAAAGAAAGCGGCTCAACAGAAACATGGAACCAAGTAATTCAGCATCCGAAGTGGTAGATTTCCAGTTGAAGTTAATAAGCTATAAAAATAGGTATAAAATATTAAGGTACATTTATAAATACACAGTATATGCGTTTTAAAACTAAAAATATGTTATATAAATAATTTGTAAATTCAATTTGTAAAAGAAAAAACTACCAATCTTTCAAATTGATAATTTTTTCTTCATAATGGGTGGAGGGATGTTGTGAGTCAAAATAATGCGCATCTAATTTATGCGTTTGACTCACTACAAATGTTACATTAAGATTACTATTATGTTATTATATTACGTTATATTATTATGTTATACTATTATGTGTATATACTTTATGAATATAGCTGTAACCATTAATATAATGATTATCACCATACTATGCATAACGTGATTATCATTAGCTAAAATGGGTTACAGTACCTCACTGTATGAGAATGAAATAATTTAGCAACCATACACAGTAAAAAGAAAAATAACCAAAAAAGAAGAAAAACAAAATAAGCAACAACCATGAATACATAATATTTAACGCGTGCACAATATTTACAACAACAAGTGTTAAATACAAATAGTAATCATGACCAACTGTAGCAATTCCAATGCATCGACCTTGCATCGAATCGAAAATGCAACTTCTTCAGAAATTCTTTTATCCAAGGACAGGGTTAAACTGTAAATTACGTCACAGACATTACGCTATATAAACTAAGCGGGTGGCTGAAATAGTCAATTAGTGAATCTAGTTAAGTAAGATAACTCGAAGAGCAAGCTAGTGTGTGTATAGAATTAAGAGTACATTGTGAAAGGATTTAATATCCTAAAAAAAGGAAGTTATATTGTAAAGGATTAATCATCCTGAAGTAAGAAATCTTATTGTAAAGAAAAAGAACATTGGTAAAACTATAAATTGTATAGTCGAATAAGAATTATTTCTGTGAAAGAAAAAAATACGTTGTCCAAGGAAATAGGAGCAGAGTAAAAGAGGTAAGTACTAGAAAACAAGTTATCTAAAGAAAGGTCACAGTGTCAGAAGAATAGATACAACAGCAACCTGTCTCTACCAATGGTGGCTTTTACTTCCAAACTACTCGCTCGGGGCCCTTCAAACCGACCTTCAGCCAAGTTGTTGGCTGCACAAAACTCGCAGTTGTTTCGGCCGTAGATTCGCGTTCCCTAACTCCCGATGAAATTGCTAGGATTCAGGATGCTATCATCGATGTCGTCATCGACCAGCTAAAAGATAGAGTAGGCCCCGAATTCGAGAGCTGTGTCCCTCGTTCCGGCTGGCCTCTTCTTATCTGCAAAAATGTAGGCATGGCAGTATGGGTAATGGAACATGCTTGCCATATCGCCGAAAAAAGCTAGGTAAATATCTCCATAGTGGAGGAAAAAGATTTCCCTGCGACTCATATAGTCCGAGGCCTTTTCCCCCACAGCTCCAACATCGACGACGTCAAGATTCTTGCGACAATAAGTCGCAAGAATCTAATATCCACCGAGGATTGGGAAGTGGTACAACGAGTACCCCAAGGCGATATCTTGTGATTGTCCATCGCTATAAATGACGAGACAATGCGATTACTTTCCGAGTGGAAGTTTAAAATAGTTTACCGCTTCGGCCATACCAAACTAGTACCAAGCCGTGCCACAGGTGGTAATGAAAAGGGAGCCGATCCTACTGTGGCAGATGGAACTGTGTCACAAAACACAGTCCATAGAAAACAAGTGTAAGCATATTTCGCCAAAGGCGGCGAAAGGTAAGGGGAATAGAAAGGACAAGAAGCGAGATCTTGTTCAAAGCTCATTACAGAAGGATCTATGAGCGCCATTAGGGTGCTCCAGGCAAATCTGCACCGGAGGTGATAAGGCAGTGGCTGTGACACGCACAGCTATCTTAATTAACGAATCAATCAATCACCTTCCACTAACAAACTTTATTCCAGAGACCTCACAGCGGCTAATATAGAGCTCGCTGTTGACAACAGGACCCAGGAAATTGTTCTGGCGTCCGCATATTTTCCCGGTGAGCATATGGATGCACCGCCGGCCGAGGTTCAACAACTGGTTGAATATTGCCGGAGTCAAAAACTAAAACTCGTCATCGGGTGCGACGCAAATGCGCACCATGTTGTGTGGGGAAGCAGAGACAATAACTCTAGAGGTGAGTCACTTCTTAATTTTCTTATGGTTAATAATGTAATGTTTCTCTGCAAAACCCATCCAGAAAAACAAATTGGAATCTCTTCAGAGGCTTCATTTATTCTGAAGTTCATACTCTTGCTCTCCGCATAAAGTCTCCACTCGAACTAGAGGTAGCAGCGGAAAATTACAAAAATCTTCTATCCACTGCCCTAAACCGCAGCAACTCTGCTCGACCTACAGTATTGAAACGAATGGTTCCATGGTTGAACGAGCAACTCAAAGACAAAAGAAAGGAGGTTAGGATACTATTCAACAGGGGGAAAAAACTGGTAGTTGGACAGAATATAGGTCTACCCTTTCTGAATATAACATTCTGATCAGAAAATCAAAATTTAACTCTTGGAGAAGACACTTTGAAGAGTTACACACTTTTCCCCAAGCGGCACGACTTCACAAAATATTGTCCAAGCATCACTCAAATAGCATCGGTCTTCTAAAGAAACCAGACAGATCTTTCACGCAGAACCCCAAAGAAACCCTGGAATATTTATTGCAGGTACATTTTCCAAGATCTGTAATAAAATCCAATACGGTGCCTGCCTCCTATCCTACAACTGTACGTCGGAACTATAGTAGATGGGCAAGCAGTCTATCCGGTGATATATTCGACAAAGACAAAGTCAAATGGGCAGTGTCATCCTTCCTACCTTACAAGGCCCTGGGGGGTGATGGGATCTTTCCGGCTATCCTTCAAAATACCTTAGATGGAACGCTGGAACAGCTAATTAGTCTCTTCGAGCCAGTCACAAATTTGGGTATATTCCGAGCGCGTGGAGAGAAGTAAATGTAATTTTTATCCCCAAACAAGGAAATAGACCAACAGAACTCCTGAAATCGTTCCGTCCCATCAGTTTAACTTCTTGTATTCTGAAAACAATGGAACGACTAATAGAGCTTCACATTAAGCAAAGGCTTGAAACTTCCATCCCTCTACACAAGAATCAATTCGCTTACACCAAAGGTAAATCAACCGAATCTGCATTACATTACCTCGTATCCAAAATCGAAAAAACCTTCGAAAGAATTAGCTCTTTGTGCTTTTCTGGACATGGAAGGTGCTTTCGACAATACTGGGTATGAGTCTATCACTAGAGCTTTGGCACGTAGAGGTATAGATGAATACTCAGTGATTTGGGTAAAAGCTATGCTGGAAAACCGTGCTATTTTAGGAAAATTAACCCAATACCAAAGTATACGTCAGAGCTGATATAGGCTGTCTCTAAGGGGGCGGTCTTAGCCCGCTACTATGGTCTCTCGTAATAGAAGATCTTCTAGTCAAACTCTCTTCAACCTGTTTCGATGTAATCGGCTATGCAGACGACCTTGCTATCCTTGTTACAGGAAAATGTGGTGGTACGATACCAAATCGCATGACGTATGCTCTTCATATTACTGATCGATGGCGCGCCACAGAAGGCCTCCGTATAAATCCACAGAAAGCGGTTGTTGTTCCTTTCACAAGAAAGTAGAAACCCGATTTCGGCATAGTGCGTCTCCAAAATACTACTCTCGAATTCTCAAATGAAGTCAAATATCTAGTCATCATCCTGAACAGAAGAATAAATTGGTATTCAGACCTAAGCTACTCGCTAAATAAGGCGACTAAAGTTATGTGGACTTGCAAACGAATTTTTGGAAAAACATGGGGTCTATCACCGAAAATAGTTTCCTGGATGTACACCGCCAATTGTAACCTACGCTGCAGTGGTTTGGTGGCCAAAAGTTAGCAAAATATCAGCAATCCGTCAATGCAATAACCTTTTTGCGGTATAAACTGAGCATCGGCCAAAGCTATGATAGAAAAACATTACCAAGACAAATACATACTACAATGGACAAATGGCCCGTAACACTTGTGGTTGGCCCCCAGAGGTATCAGCTATAGGGCTCACATCCTCTAACAGATCTTGGTCTGGTTTCGCGTGGTCCACTTGATGAACAAGGATTATATATATACATATACACACACACACACACACATATATATATATATATATATATATATATATATATATATATACCAAGCGCGCCATTTATGTGTGAGCACATACGTTTTGAAGCTGTAACCTTCCTCTACTAACTGTCAATTCCATGGCATTTGGTTGACATTTAATGTTTATTCATTCATTCATTCATTCATTTTACAAAACACGTGTTCGTTTGATGTTGAAATTTTAACATGGAGCAAAGAGCGGTCATTAAATTCCACGCAAAAATTGGTAAAACTGCATCAGAAACTTTCGGAATGATGCAGCAAGCGTATGGCGATGCTTGTTTATCAAGATCAAATGTTTTTATATGGCATAAACGGTTTGTGGATAGCAGAAAGTCGCTGGAAGATGAAAAAGAAAGTTCGTGATTTTATTACAGAAGACCACAATGCTTCAGTGAAAATGATGGAAGAGGCCTTAAACATCAACCGAGAAACTATCCGACTCATTCTTCACGAGGATTTGGGCGAAACAAAGATCTGCGCGAGATTTGTTCCACACACATTTACCGAGGATCATCATTTTCTGCAGTTGCACCTGCAGAAAATGATCTAAACTTCCTGAAAACAATTGTTACGGGTGCTTCCAATACGATCCAGAAACCAAGCGCCAAAGTGCGGAATGGAAATCAAAAAACCCACCACAAGCCAAAAAAACACGAGAAGTTCCATCAAAAATCAAAACAATGCTCATCACATTCTTCTATAGCAAAGGAATTATCCTCAAAGAATTTGTACCAACTGGTCAAACAGTTACTTCCGCATGTTACCTCGAAAGTTTGAAGCGTTTGTTGTCAGGAATCCGTCGTTTTCGACCAGAATACCGCGGTCCAAAATCTTGGTCTCTGTTGCACGATAATGCACCGAATCACACAGCGCTCAGCACAAGTCTGTGTGTTGAATCACCCACCGTATTCACCTGATTTGGCATCGTGCGATTTCTTTTTGTTCACAAAACTGAAATTGAAGTTGAACGGATGCTTTTTGATGACATCCAGACCATACAACGGGCTTCGACAAGGGCACTGGAGGCAATTCCGAAAAATGAGCTGGAACACGCGTTTGAATCGCTATCAAATCGATGTAACAAGTGTATTGAATCAGGAGGAGAATATTTCGAATAAAATTAGCAGATATTGTATTTTAATTGTGTTTTCTAGAGGCAGTCTTAATACATAATTGTCGCACCTTATATATATATATATATATATATATATATATATATATATATGTATATATATATATATATATATATATATATATATATATATATTATGCTTAAAACATTAAAAGAGAAATAAAACAAATACAAATATTGCAAAATTAAACATTTAAAATGTAAAATATTTATTCTAAGATAATCGCTTGCTCAACGCCAGACGATTCGTTGTCCAGGGTGGGTATCAAATAATCATCGAATATGAATTGAATATTTTATATGGCTCACCCTGCATATATATATAGAGCAAAGGCAACGGGCACCCGGTGAAAAAGTTGAATGTCACCGATCGTCTTGAAATATTGTATTGTATCTCTAGCAATAAAAGAGCGAAAGGATTCGGGCCTACTATTGTGCTCCTCAGTTTCTACAGATTATAAAATACGTTTTTTTATAAATGAATAGCTTATATAAAACTTTCCAACTTTCTTACTGACTCTTATAGACTTTCAAAATAATTCTTCTAGGAAAAAAAAAGAAACAAAAACTTTTTTTCTATTTTTTTTCTATCATTCCAAAGTAAAGTTTAAAATGATATATCATTCATCATGTAGTCAGAACGGTGAGTGAGAATGCAGAACGTTTGAAAGCGCACGGGCCCACACATAGAGTAGCGACTGCATTTCCGAACGCGCGAGAGTGTTGTGCTTGCAAGTAGAAGAATAAAGCATGTATTGTATAAACGTTAGTTAAATCATCGCTATTTAATGACGAAATTGATATTTTGACTTTTTGATCAATTTATTTAGTACTTTTCACTTTGGTAGAGACGGTTTTCATTCATTTCAGAAGTAGGTACGTAATAGTGATATTTCTGAGTACCTGGTACTGTTTTTGTTTCTTTAAGTAGACTTTTGAAAGCTACAGCAGTTTTTTCATCTTTTATTTTGGGGCTGAAAAAATTTCTGTTTCAGCCAAATCTTAGCCCATTTGTGAAGTAGAAAGGGGGTTAAAATTACGGTTGCATGAAAATGCCACTTAGCCTCTCGTTTTTGTGATACAAGAGATTTTCGAAATTATGTTTGTTCTTAAAATGTTGCGACACTCCATTAGTGAAAACGGTCCTATTTTTTATTGAACATTTTTCTACAAAATAACATTTTATAAATGATATCTAATTATATTTTCTCAAAACATTTGTTTTTTTTTTGTTAAAAAAAATTTGTATGTATCAAATGAGACGTTTCTTGTCAATATTATTGCTTTTCGATTTGATGATGGCCGCACTAACTTCGGTCACTCTTTCCACCAGATTTTGGAGTTTTCTGATTGTAGTTGTTGCTAAGTCCACTGAAGACATTCCCACAAATGTAATTCGCTAGTTGGAGTCGAGCCTCTCTGTCGAGCTCATCCCATAAAAATGCAATGGGATTCGCGTCAGACGATTGGGGTGGCCATTCCATAAATTTAAGTGTCGCTGTCTTCTTTCGATTTGATGTAGTTTGTGCAAAGTTTGGATGTGTGTTCAGGGTCATTATCTTGCTGAAACACGAACTATCTATCAAACCGACACCAGATAGAAAACCGTTCTTCTGTTCAATATATTTTCACCAAATCGCCTACACATCATAGCAAAAACAAGTCCAGACCCTCATACTGTCACCTCCAAACTTGGTTGTAGACTTAATACATCCAGATTGATATCGTTCGCCTGATTTCTAAAGCAGAACATTCGCCGCTTGTTCCCGAAAGTTCGAATTTGGATTCATCGGTCGATAGCACCTATTTCCATAGATCCGTCGACTAATTGACATGTTCTCCATGTTGTCCATTTGATTTGTTTTTGAACATTTATAGGACGCAATTATGGTTTTTTGGCAGAGACTCGACCATACAAACGGGCATCATGCAGCCGACGTACCACAGATTTATTGGACATTGGATTCGATGAGGTTTCATTAATCTCGGCTCCTTTGGAATCGGGTACTTTTGCTGGTCATTTGTAACAAACATCCTGTTTTGATGATTTTCTGGGTCTACCAGAGCGTGTACCGTCATCAAACGAGTTTCTTTTAGCCTGTCTTGTCGAGGCTGTGGGAACTCCTTTCAATAAAACACCCACAATTTATGCAATTTTTCTCCTTGAATGACCGAATTTTTGCACAACAACAATTTGAGCTGGTTTTTCCTTTGATATGTACTTGATTTCTTTGCCATTTTGACGGATTTCAAAAGCGACTTGGGTCTAAATATGCTAAAAGAATACTACAAGTTAAACAATTTGAAACTAGTTAAATAAAACAACAACAATAAGTCAAACATACCAAGAATCCTGAGAATAATGTTATTTAATAGAAACATGTTGAATAAAACGGTCCTCGTCGAAAAATACAATATATATATATATATAAATATATATACACATATATATATATATATATATATATATATATATATATATATATATATATATATATATATATATATATATTGGTGATATGATGGTGTTTTCGTAAGGTGGCGGGTCTAACTTTTTCAGCCGGGTGCGGCTAGCGCAATCCTTGTTGAACTCATCGCAATTCAACTCACTGGACGTCATGTAGTTTTTTCTGCGCGCTATGTGATGGCACCTTCACTTTGTAATGACGTCTTCCTGGCACCTGCAGCGAGGCGGCTATTGTGAGTAGCGAAAACCTCCTAGGTTAGAAGTTATGCGTTGGGACCCACCACGTAAACAGGACAGGACAGGGTTGCTCTAAAAGTGCATCCTGTGATATATGTAAAGTTGCCATACAGACAGGTACAAATTCGGATGTGGATTTGTTGTCATTAAGAGACTGCAATATCTTGTCTCACAATGTGAACGAGCGGCTAGCAACAATCCACATCAACGAAATATTTTTTAACATCAGCCTAATATGTGCCCATGTTCCGCCGTATGAGAAGGACGATGCGACCAAAGAGAGCTTTTTCAGCGCCTCGTACAATCCCGCCAGTGGAGGAGATCTCCCGATCTCCCCAATCATAGATGATGGTGTTGATGTTCCACCAGCCGACCATAACGAGGTCAGAGAAGCCATTTCTAGGCTGAATAGCAATAAAGCTACAGGTGCTGAAAGCTTGACTGCCGAGTTGTTTTAAACCGGAGGCGATGAGCTGCTCATATAGCATATAGCAGCTCATAAGTAGAATATTTCTATGTTGGAGTCAGCATCAAAAAGAGTAGTGACGTCAGCCTGGAGATATTGCGAAGGATTACTCGTGCTAACAGGTGCTACTTTGGACTAAGTAAGCAATTGAGAAGTCGGGCCTCTCTCGAGCAACGAAAATGCTTTGTGTTTTCGAGAGAAAAGTCTTAGGCAAGATCTTTGGATCTAATTGCGTTGCGTTTCGAGTATTGAATAAGGTAAAACCATAAGCTGTATGCCGACACCGACATCGTAAAGCGCATTAAAATTTACTAAATTTGATTTACAACAATGTGAGCGAATGGTAAATCAATTTGCATTTACATTATACAATATAATACGAGATTGCAATATGGAAAGCGATTCAAAAAAAGAAGCTATTAACAATTGTTCGAAGTCCTACCAATAGAAGTTATTTATATTTCACGAGAAAAATTTTTAATGGTTTCTATAAATACAATCGATCAAAATCATTAAAATATTTAATGCATTAAATATTTTTAGAATATTATTTATACTTCACGAAAAAAAATTCAAATGGTTTCTATAAATACAAACGAGCAAAATCATTAAAATATTTAATACATTAAAATTTTCCATTTCCATTGTGAAAAAGAGTCCATTAAATATTTTTTTTCAGAAACAATGCTTTCAAATTTTAAATAAGCATTAGATATTCAAAATCCATGCATTGAAATTTTTATTTGCATAAACTTTTGAAAAATTAATGCATTATTTTTGCATTAGCATTAATCCTTTAATTAAACATCAATGTATTGAAAATTATTGAGAATTCCGAGTGCATCTCAATATACAGTGGCCATAACCTTCCCAGCCGATTTCACTGGAACTAGGACTGTCTTACGGCACATTATGGCGTATTTTGCATTTGGATCTACACCTACATCCATATAAAATCCAGCTCACACAACAACTGAAGCCAGCTGACCATTCACAACGTCGTAGATACGTCGAATGGGTGCTTGAACAACAGACGGTGGACGGCGATTTTTCGAACAAAATTTTCTTCAGCGACGAAGCACATTTCTCACTCGGTGGGTATGTTAACAAACAAAATTGTCGTATTTGGGGTTCTGAGAATCCTCAAGTAATTGAAGAGAGGCCACTACATCCACAAAAAGTCACTGCTTGGTGCGCTCTTTGGACCGGAGGTGTGATTGGACCTTACTTCTTCGAAAACGACGATGGAACGACTGTCACCGTCAATTCGGAGCGTTATGGTCATATGATAACCGACTTTTTTTTGCCTGCTATTGAAGAATACGACTTAGAGAATATGTGGTTTCAACAAGACGGTGCCACATGCCACACAACTCGAGCGAATATGGCTTTATTGCAAGAGAAATTTTCTGGCCGCGTAATTTCTCGTCGTGGCGATATCAAGTGGCCACTAAGATCATGCGATTTGACACCGCTTGACTTTTTTTTGTGGGGCTACGCGAAAGACCGTGTTTATGCAGATAAACCTTTAACTCTTGAGCACCTAAAAACCAACATTCGTCATGTTATGGCTGAGATACCGCCCAATATGTGTCAAAAAGTAGTCGAAAATTACCTCAAAAGAATCGATGCTTGCAACAATTCGTGTGGTGGTCATTTAAATGATGTAGTATTTCACACATAATGTCAACGTTCAAACTTTATAATAAAAAAGAAATATCATGATAAAAAATATTTTATATGTGTTTTATTTACATTTACTTTTGAAACCGCAAATTGGATAACCCTTTACATAAGTGTCGTTGACTTTGTTTAGATATTTTTTCATTATGACTTCGATTTGGTCGATGCTTGCAGGGGATGGTTGAGTATGTGGAAGTACATACGTAACTCCTCCCCCCTTTGATAAAGGATTCTCCTGAATTCTCTCATTCGCTCTTGCACTATAATTGTTGGTACACTGTATATTATAATTTGGTTTTTGTACTTGATTTCTCTTATTTCTTTTAGATTTTCTATTGTTGTAAATTTTATCTCCTCTATAGTGAATGAAGTGTTAAATGTAATATTGCTGAACTTTGGTAGGATAATATTGTCAACATAAATGTTCGCATTGATTGAAAATTTTTTGTTTTCTATTTCCAGCGAACAATTATTGTGTTGTATAATAAAGTTCCCATATAAGTTTTTATTTTCCAGCTCGCAGTTAATTGAAATGGGGTTGTTTTTAGCATTCTTCATAATTAGTGTTTGATCGTTAATGGTTATAATTTCAGTGTTTTTATTTGTTATTAATTCGCATGTTTTTCCTATCGTACAGTGTTTTGACCAAACGCATTCGTTTATATAGTTATTTTTTTTGAATACATATGTTTTATTATCATATTTAAATACGTTTTAAATTTCGGCATTTATTTCTTTGTTTAGGTAGTGTTGAATAGGTATTATAGTTGTTACTTGTATGGTATGAAATGTTTTGGGTACTTTAATTATAAATATTAAATCATTATTTACCTCGAATATTGCTGTTCTTAGATACTTAATTTTATTTATATTAATTTCGTAATTGTCTATTTCTTGTTTTGTTAGAATACTTGCATCGTTCATGCCATTTTGTGCTGTTATTATGTAACTCTGAATGTGTTCTATGTGATTTCCAATCGTAGTTAACATTAATAATTTTTCTATGTAAAAGTTTTGTGATAGTATATCTCTTATTGCTTTATGGAGACCTTTTAGGTTGTAAAGAATAGCATTTTGATTTTGTTGTATTGTATCTTTTATTAATTGTATTGTTGTGTATTGTTGTGTTAAAATGATCGTTAATTTTTATCTGTTGTTTAGTCCAGTTATTGAGTTATGCAAATTGGAATCGACTGTGTTAAGATGATTGGTGATATCTTCTTGGTCTGTATTATCCATTGTATCAAAAAGATATATACATGCATTACCTACTAGGTTTATTAGTCCCCTTTTTCGTCTATGGGTGTTATTGCTTTTAATTTGCAATACTTCTACTTAATTTTTTATGAATGCGTTTTGGTCATTATATAGAATATGTATGTTGTCGTTCATTAGTGAAAGTACATTTATTATTTCATGAATATCTACTTTGTGTAAAATTAAATACTACTGGGATGCTGTGGTTGTTGTTAGCAATTTCTACATATCCTTATTTTCAGTTATTTGGTGTGTCGTTATGTTTGCTTGTATTGAAGGTAATAAGATTATTATTAAAGTCCATATAGTTATCTGTAATTTAAGAATTATCGTTAGTGTTAGTGTTTATTAAGCTATTCTCGAACTTAGTGGGTCTTTTAATGTTACTGGTGTGAATTCCTTGTAACGGTTGCTTTCTAAATTTTGGCTGTTCTTTATGCCATAGATTTTTATAATTTTCAATGAATCCTTCCTCTCTTGATTCTGTGTAGTTTTCCCTTTTCTATTTGCTTTCCCTATGCTTTCTTGTTTTGCTTTGCAAAGCCTTTCGTAAATTATTGCGTGATCTACTGTGTGGTTATGTACTTCATTTGGGGTACATTTGATTGTACTGTGATATGTATCATTATAAAACATTTTTTTTTTTTAACAAACTTTTTATTGGATCTTTCTAAAATTACTTAGAAACTAACAATATGTAATCAAATCTTACAAACTAAATAAAATGATGTGATATTCCCAACGTTCCATCACAATTTGTTGAGTCACGAGGTATAACAATTTCACAGCATTTTCAGTGTATCTTTTCTTTTTAATCGACGATGCCCCGTGCTCAGCAACAATTGCCTAGCAAGGGGATTCGGATGACTGTGTAATTTTTGAATGTAGCTTCTGCAAGACATTGCAACTTCCTCAGAAATTGTGGGTACATTTAAATCTCGATGGATGTTAACGTTCCTCATATACCAAGGCGCGTTTACAATAATTCGCAGACACTTGGATTGTATTCGCTGCAATTTTTCGATATTTGAGGGAGATGCGGTGCCCCAAAACTGAATACCATAAGTCCAGATTGGCTTCAGGATTGCTTTATATAATAGCACTTTGTATTCGAGATTCAACTTTGATCTTTTGTGTATCAGCCACCATAACTGATTAATTTTAAGCTTGATCTAAGTTTTCTTTGCCTCTATGTGATTTTTCCAGGTCAGCCTTCTGTCGAGGTGAATACCCAACTACTTTGTTGAGGAACATTGTGGAACTGATTGGCCATTAATTTTAAGTGGGGGACATGTATCTGGCCTTAGGGTGAAGGTTACATGTACGCTCTTTGATTCATTGACTTTTATACGCCATTTTGCTAGCCAGATTTCGAGAGAATCGACATGAGTCTGCAGGAGTTTAGTAGCTTCTATGGGGTTAGAGCGAGAGCACAATATTGCCGTATCATCTGCAAAGGTCGATATAAATGTATAGTTATTTCTGCGCATATCTGTAGTGTATAAGAGATACAGTAAGGGGCCCAAAACGCTTCCTTGAGGAACGCCAGCGTGAATATCCAATGGATTTGTTGTGTAATCAATGAGGAGACATTTGCAGGCAGTAATAGCAGTAATAGTTTGAGTTTGTAAATAAGGCCATCGTGCCATACTTTATCGAAAGCTTGAGTGATGTTCTATTGTGCCGTGCTGTTTTCTAAATCCAAACTGATGTTGAGGAATCAGTTGGTTGAGATTAATAAATGGAGTTATATTCATGACAAGTAGCTTTTCGAATACTTTAGAAAGTAGAGGCAGGAGGCTGATAGGTCTGTACGATGCAACTTTTGTAGGGTCTTTTCCTTGTTTTGCTATCATAATAATTTTTGAAGTTTTCCAGCATTTGGGATAGTGTTTAATACGAAGGATAGCATTGAAAATGTGCATCAGATGAATTACTGAAGCCGGAGGTAGCTCTTTTATCATTTTACCGGTAATTTTATCTGGACCAGGTGATTTTTTTGGGTTTAAATCTTTATAAATTGCTTTGAATATGTCCTTTTTTTTAATTTAGAGCGTTATTGAGCAAGGTTGAGAAGTTAATTTTGGTAATGAGGACTGTGAAGAGGGTGGATTGGGTGTAAACACACTTTTTAGGTGGTTTGTAATAGCCAAACCCTTCTCACAGTTGCTTCTAGCCCAATTACCGTCACTCAAACGGATGGGGGAATCAGTGAGAATAGGCCGATTTGAGTTTTTTGCTGATTTCCACAAAGAGTAGTCTGACGCTTCACCAGGTGTTAATTTCGCTATGTGCTCTTCTAACTCTTTGTTGTTTTTATTTTTTAAGGCTTGCTTTAACTTTCGAGTGCAGTGCTGTAGCTGTGTTTTCAGATTCGGTGATCTGAATTCTTGCCATTGTCTTCGGAGTCTTCTATTCTGTCATACTAGCAATTCAATGTCGGCTGGTGGGTAGGGCTATAGTTTGATTGTTTGCATACCTTTGTGCAGGTGGCTGAGCTGAGAGCTAATGAGAGCAGGTGGTTGAATTTTTCGAGTGTTGAGTCTACATGGTGTCCACTTCTTAATACAGTACTCTGAGGAATATGGGAATTTATATATTTCTTTAATTTTAACCAGTCTATTTTCTTTCTAACGCAATTGCCTTGGGGGCTTGGTGATTTTATAGATATTACCGTGGGTGAGTGGTCAGATGATAGATCATAATTACACTCTGTGGAGATATTTTCCATCTGCAAACCTTTGGCGACTCCAAAGTCAATGAGATCGGGTATTTTCCTCTTGTCCGTCGGCCAATATGTCGGTTGACCATTTGAAATAACATCGTAGCCGTGGTTAGTGATGATTGAACATAATCTTCTGCCTTTTGGAGTTATTAAGCGGGAGCCCCAGTGAGTGTGTTTGGCGTTGAAATCGGCAGCAACCAAGAATTTGCTACCAATTGTTGAGAAAAATTCTTTATATTGCTTACGGTAATACTGTATCTTGGGGGACAGTATATCGCAGATATTACTAGCTTAGAGATGTATTCTTCCAGACATATAGATGTTGCTTGCAAGTAGACGCTACTGAAATCTTCGAGAATATGATGTTTTATTCTGCTTTTTATCAATATGGCAGTTTCTCCGCGTGCCTTACCATGCGGATGATTTGTGGTGTACAGTTTGTAATATGGTATTTGGTAGCAATTTTTGTCAGTGAAATGGGTCTCAGATATCATCATTATGGCTTAATGTGCTTACGGTGCTGGCTTAAGCCGTTGGCGTTCCAGTGGCATATCTTGAGACAACTCATGGTCTGGATAGCAATTTTTGGAGTAACATCGATTAATTTTTCATCATTTCTTGTATCATTGTTTGCATTTTCGTGAATTGGTTCATATTCTGAATTAATGTTTGAAGCAAATGTTCAAGGGTACTTGGCTGTTGGGTGGGCAGTGAGTGTTTCTGCTCATTATTTACATTGCTTTGTTGGTGTGGGTTTTGTTTTAACACGCTAGCGTATGAATTGTTTTGATTCTTGTTTGGGATTGCAGAGAAGAATTGTGTTGCATCAATATTTTGTCTCTTACTTGAGTTGGCTATCTGAGTTTGCTCAACTGGTTTTAGAGGTTGATTGCTAGCGGAGAAATTTAGCTTTAGGGTTGTATATACTGGGCAACCTCTATAATTTGCGGTGTGATTACCTCCACAATTGCTGCATTTTTTCATGCTAGCATCGCCTTTAGATTTTGGGCATATGTTTGATTTATGGAGATCTCCACAAATCAAACAAACAGTTGGCAGGGTACAATATGTCTTAGTATGTCCATATTCTTGGCAGTTACTGCACTGAGGAGGTCCAGTTCTCTAATGGGGTTCTTCTTTGGTTTGACTCTGTTTTGGCTTGAAACCCTTCTTCCTGAAGGGCAAGTTTGATTTCGTTAATGTCAACGTTGGGTTCGACGCCTTTGAGTACAACGATTAAGCCCTTACTACCTTTTAGCTGATATGTGTATTAATTCTTTTTTACAGCATCAAATTCCGCAATTACTTTGCGATAATGAGTTTCGCTGTAGATTTGCACTTTCGTTTCCTCAATTTGGCCTTTGCGAATAGGAACAACGTGGAAATTCTTTGGTCCTATAAGACTTGTAATTCTAGAAATCAACTTATCTGAGTTGCGTTCTCTTAAGAAAATGGGTGGGGGTTTGAAATTTTTCTTGGAGATAATATTTTCGTCACTTTCATCACCTGAAAGCAAAGTATCTATTTTCCGAACTAATAGGGGCATTGTTCTGCTTTTGAATTTTTGTTGAATTCATTTGTTTTGAATTTTGTGGACTTCTTTTTCGCTTTACTACAGTAATGTAGCGATCAATTCCAGTTTGAACAGCAACTGGTTCTTTATTAAGCATCGCACTAGTTGCTTTAACTACTGGGTCATGCACTTCAGTAGAAAGGCCGTTATTTGTTTGCTTTGATGTTGTAGCTGTTGGTGTTACAGCAGGAGAAGCGCATTGTACACTCCATGGTATAGAGGGAGATAGTATATCACGAGAGAACAAACTATTTTTCTGTATTTATTGTTGTTGCAAATTTTGATGTAGTGTTAGAGTGAGGAATATGTACAGGCAAAAGATTTACACTGTTACTTTCACTTGTGCAGTGTGTATCAACTGTTTTTTTTGATAATGCACTTATCGGGGGGGTTTGCGCGGGTGATTGCAAATTATTGTTTACACACACATTAACAGGCGATTGCCGTTGCCGGGGAGGAGAGCGCTGAACACTCATATTATAAACAAATTGTTTGCAAACGATATTATTTTATTTTATTTTTTTTTCTAAAAAAAAAAAAAAATCACCGAAATAATTCCTTGAGTTTCTTAGCGTCTTTTCGCAAAATATTAACATTTTTTTTTACCGAAAACAATCACTTTTCCGACTCTATCAAACACGTCCACTCTTATTGGTGACTTTCACGAAAACATGATAGCCTTATAAATTTGTTGTGTGATTGGCAAGTAATGTTCGAGGTTTAGAGTTCTTATTTTTTCTTTAATTGTGTTATTTAACCTTTCTACGTCGCTGTTACCGGTATGACTATTTGGTTT
Organism: Megamerina dolium; assembly: GCA_963854835.1. Taxonomy (NCBI): domain Eukaryota; kingdom Metazoa; phylum Arthropoda; class Insecta; order Diptera; family Megamerinidae; genus Megamerina; species Megamerina dolium. Next base: position 72,590,067 of record OY978525.1, read on the forward strand.
AGTAATATGGTATTCTATTCCCTCATTTCGCATGAACTCTTTAACATTTTCGTTGTTAAATTCATTTTCAAATGTTATTTTCTTTATTCTTCCCGTAATAGACAAAAATTGTTGTAGTTGACTTACAAGAGTTCTGCTATTTCTATCTGTAAGTAGTAAACATGTAGCGTGTTTCGAAAATTTGTCAATGAAGACAATAAACGAATGCTTGCTATTGGGTTTCGGTCATATTTTCCCCCCGAACATATGTCACAGTTGTTTATTACTTTATTTATTTGTTCTTTAAGATAAGGATTGTATAGCCTTGTCTTCAATTTCTCGTAGGTTGCCGTTATTCCGAAATTACCACTTTCGTTTTTGTGAAATAGGGCAATTTGTTTTCTCAATTCTTCTTCATTTTCTATATCTCTAGCTAGGCGGGAGCATTTAACAAATTTTACATTGGGATTCGCAGAGAATTCTTCCTCGAGAATTTTTTGAATTGTATAATACTCGTGATCATTAAGGTGAGAATATATTCATATTCTTCCTTTTTCTATATGTCTTCTGATAATATCTAGTATGTTGTTTTGATCGATATCATTTTTGTCTATATATATTCGTTTGTGATTAAATATCAACTCAACAGTCATTTGCTTCTCTTGTGTTATAATTATTTGCGTTTTGAACCTATTAACTACAGTATCTAAAATTGGAATTTCAAAACCTAAATTTTCTTCCTGAGAATGGGCCGTCTCTACTTCTACTGACATACTATTGTTTTCTTCGTCGCCCTGAAAGATTTCTAGTTGTGCAATTATTTCATCGTTTTTGATTCTACTCAAAAAGTCAGCGATATTATTTGTTTTTCCTTTTATATAATCGAGGGAAAAGTTATATTCGCCTAGACTCACTAAGTCGTGACTCTTGGACTTATATATTTTCCTGAATAATTTGTCATTAACCACTTCAGTGGTTGGTGGTCACATTCCAGTTCGAATTGTTTACCGAAGACATAGGACCGAAAATACTTTACAGTCCATACTATCGCTAATAATTCCTTTTCTATAGTAGTGTAGTTTGTTTCATGTTTATTGAGGGTCCTGGATGCATATGCAATTGCGAAATTGCTAGCATCTGTGGTTATTTTGAACGTTTTTGCGAAATTTGGATAACGTAAAATTGGTGAATTTGTAACTATATCTTTTAACTTTTCAAATGCGGCTATGAAGCTAGGGTCATATTCATTGATTTTTTTTTATCGTTTTTTAAGTATTGTGTCATAGGGTAAGCAATTTTTGCATAGTCTTTCAAAAATTTCCTGTAAAAGCCTGTCATTCCTAAAAATGATTTTATCTTCTTTGTGGTATTTGGAATTCTCAGATTTTGAATAATTTCGTCTTTAGCTGGATTTGGTTTAATTCCCTCTATTGTCAATGTGTGGCCTAGGAACTGTGTTTCTTTTTTTGGAAAGTCACATTTGTCCACCTGTATTTTTAGTTATGCCAATCTTAGCGCTGTAAATATTAATTTCAAATTCGTTATATGTTCCTCCAATGAAGTACCAAATACTAGAATATCGTCCATGTAGACGACGCATATTTTATTGATATACTCAGTCAAGACTTTATTCATCAATCGTTGAAAGGTTGATGGAAATTTTTCAATCCAAATGGCATACGAATAAATTCATAGTGTCCAAATGGTGTTGAGGACGCAGTTTTTTCCCTATCTTCTTCCCTGACCGGTATATGGTGGAACCCTTTAGCCAAATCTAAAGTCGGAAAAAAATTTCGCCCTGCCTAATTTATCTAGCAGTGAATTTAGATTCGGAATTGGAAATTTATCGTCTACAGTGAATTCGTTTAGTTTCCTGTATTCGATGACGGTTCTGTATTTCTTTTTCCCTGAATTGTCGAGCTTTTTCTCCACAATCCATAGGGGACTATTGTAGGGTGAATTGCTTTCTTTTAAAATCTTCTGATCTAACATATTTTTATTTGGCACTTTATTTCCTCGTTTGTCGTTTGTGGTTATAATTTCGTGATGTACCTCGTTTGTACAAGATAACTTTTCCCCTTCCCTTAAGAATAAATCTTCGAACTCAGTAAGCAACCTTTAGGTCGCCTCACGTTCTTCATCATTCAAGTGAGATAAATTGAAACTGTCTTTTGTATGACAGTATTTTGTTTGTCGCAAATATTTTCGATATATTGAGGATAATTATATTCTTCAAAGTAAAGTGTATTGTCTAAAATTTCGACATATTCCTGTTCATAGTTAACTTTTGCTTTTAGAGCTTGTAAAAAGTTATTTATTGTTGTTATTATATTGTTGCCCTAGTGCCCCTCCCTTTATAACACTGGTGGTAGAACCGGTGTCAATAAGACATCTAATTTGTTGTCTTCCAATAGAAATATTTACTATTGGTAGTTTTGATCGTGAGGCGACATTAAAAAATTTACTTCATTATCTTCTTCTTTTTGTGTTTCCTGAAAGGTACCTATTTCCATAGTTTCAGGTGCCAGTCTAGAATTGTTAGTCTTCATGCTCATACGGGTATTTCTAGTTTGACTACTGTTATTACCTCTATTATTATTTTGTCTATATTCATAATTTTGCCAGTTTTGTTGGTTATTATATTGGCTGGTATTTTGTGTATTCGGGTTATTTTGGTTGTATCGTCTGGTGTTTGTGTTTGGGTTAGTTTGTGTAATTGTGTTATTGTAGTTGTTATTATTTTGTGATTTGTTAGTAATGTATGTATTTTTCCTATGTTTTATGTGTATGGCTCTAGTGTCATCTAGCGCCTTAATTTTCGTGTACTTGGTTATGATATTGTTAAGCGAACTATTTTCATCTAGTTGTGTTCGCATAGATATATCTATCTTTTCCACTAATATACTAACTAAATCTATGTCTACTCTATCTGGTTTGTATATTTCTGGCTTAAGTTCATCGAATAAGTAAATTTGGTAAATTTCAAATTTTGCCTTTTGAAAGTAATCAAATAATTCTCTGAGATTGCTTAATTTTATGTTTCAGCATCTGTTGAAAATCTCGCCATATGTTGTTTTGGGCCTGAAGTTATCTAGTAGTTTTGCCTTAATTTCGCCCCATGTTGGGTTATTTCCTAGTTCCTCGATGTAATTTGCTGCTTTGCCGGTGATTTTTTTGTTGGCTACTATTACCATTGCCAGATTCATCAGTTCTTGGTTATCCGCTGGGCATAGGTCCATCACTGCTTCGACGGACTTTATAAATGCCATTATGTTGTGATTTTCGTCCAGGCATTTCAATTGCCTAAGATGTTGAAGCCTTTGCTCTTGCATTTGCATCTGGTTTTGCATTTGCATCTGGTGTTGTATTTGCAAATTTTGTAATTGTGCTTGCAGGTGGTTAATCGATTCTTCCTGCGACCTTATCACTCTCGCCATTTGTTCTTCGTTGTCGTTTCCCATGTTACGGTTGGTGTCGAATTTGTTCATTTAAGTTGTGTAATCTAGTCACTTTATTATCTTTATTTTATTATTTTTATTTTAGTGTAATTTTGTCACTTTATTATTTTTATTTTATTACTTTTATTTTAGTGTAATTTTGTCACTTTATTCTTGTGGAAAAGCACTTCGCAACTTTAAGCGATTGGTTCGATAATTTTCATTAGAAAATTATCTTCACGAGACTGCGCCAGTTAGGTGTTTGAATAAAAAAGAACAACTTAAGTTGGAAAAATTACTTCTTTCTTTATTGAGTTCGATCTTAAGACTAATTTTAGAATTTTGTAAAACACTAGCAAGTGACCGAAAATTGTTCAAAAGAGAGAGTGAAAATTCAAGGGAGAAATAAACAAAATTGATTACGAGGCATATAAGTTCGATGCCGATATTATTTATAGGTTTGTTATTGTTACATCGGCACTTGTACAATTTGTTTATGTTACAAGTGTCGATTCCATTCAATTCAAGTTATTGGTTTCGCTGCAATATGTTTATCGACCACAATGATGTCGACTTTCATACTGCATATCTTCAGTGCAACGACATTTATGTAATTTTTGTTTACAGTGCAAGTAATTGTTTTCGGGTAACGACAATTATGCAGTTTTGTATAATCTTACGTAAGTGTCGCTGACTTTGGATGTTTACTTGGGCAACGGCACTTATGTATGTTATACATAAGTGTCGTTGACTTTGTTTAGATATTTTTTTATTATGACTTCGATTTATCGATGCTTGCAGGGGATGGTTGAGTATGTGGAAGTACATACGTAACTCGCGTGCAAATGTGCCGTGTTAACAAAAGTGATCTGCGCGTGCATTAGTGCAATGCACCGCAGATCATGTTGCAACTGTTGACAACTCGAACCAAATTAGTTTAAGGAATGTTATGGGATATGTCTCTTACACACACACACACACACACACACACACACACACACACATATATATATATATATATATATATATATATATATATATATATATAAGTACGAAAAAGGCAGCACAAACACAACAACTTTTATTTTTTTTGAAATTGCGATCTGTCAAACGTCGGCTGTTAAAATTTCACCCAAATTCATCGATTAGTTTATTTGTTGTAGTCGCTTGAAGTAACCAACTTTTGTATTTCTTGAAAAATGGAAAAAATGGAATTTCGTGCAGTGCTTAAGCACTATTATTTGAAAGGGAAAACGGCAAAAGAGACAAAAGAAAAGCTCGATAAACATTACGGTGAGTCTGCTCCGTCAGATTACATGGTAAAATATTGGATTGCTGAATTTAAACGCGGCCGAACAAGCACTGCAACAATACCATCAACAGGAAGGCCAAAAGAGGTGGTTACTGAAGAAAATATCAAGAAAATCCTCGTTATCGGTATGAATGATCGCCGAGTCAAGTTGCGTGAGATTGTTGAAATGGTAAACATCTCATATGAACGTGTGTTCAACATTTTGCATGAACATTTGCATATGAAAAAGCTATCGTCAAGATGGGTGCCGCGTTTGCTCAGTGTCGAACAAAAACAAGTTCGAGAGACCACTTGACAGCGGTGTTTGGACATGATAAAGCGTATTCCTGTTGATTTTTGGCGTCGATTAATAACTGTTGATGAAACGTGGGTCCACCACTACCACCTGAAACCAAAAATCAATCGAAACAATGGGTGGAAGCTGGTGGAAGTGCTCCGAAGAAGGCGAAGGCAGTGAAATCGGCTGGGAAGGTTATGGCCACTGTATATTGGGATGCACTCAGAATATTGCTTATCGATTATCTTGAAAAAGGATCCACGATCACTGAAAAGTATGATCGTGCATTATTGGATCAATTGAATATTGCAATCAAGAAAAAACGACCACATTTAAAGAAGAAAAAAGTGCTCTTCAAGACAACGCACCGGTTCACACATATATTATATATATATATATATATATATATATATATATATATATATATATATGTATATATATATATATTGACGACGATATTGACATAATCGGCATGAACACGCGAGCAGTCAGTGCAGCATTCTCAGAGTTGGAAAGAGAGTCGCGTCGGATGGGTCTCACGGTGAACGAGGGCAAGACGAAGTATCTAGTGTCAACAAACAAAGAGTCCCGGCGTCTTGGACAGCACGTCACTGTTGACAACTACGCTTTTGAAGTAGTAAGGGACTTTGTCTATCTTGGAACCAGCATTAACAGCAGTAATGACGTCAGCTTGGAGATCATGCGTAGGATAACTCTTGCTAACAGGTGTTACTTTGGGCTGAGTAAGCAATTGAAAAGTCGAGCCTTCTCTCGAAGAACGAAAACTACACTCTACAAGTCTCTCATCATGCCTGTCCTAACATATGGCGCTGAAGCCTGGACAATTTCCATCTCGGATGAGCGAATGCTTGGAGTTTTCGAGAGAAAGGTCCTACGCAGGATCTTTGGACCTCTTTGCGTTGGTGGCAAGTACCGAATAAGGTACAACCATGAGCTGTACGAGCTATATGCCGATATTGACATAGTAAAGCGCATCAAAATCCAGCGGCTGCGCTGGCTAGGTCATGTCGAGCGAATGGAAGAACACGCACCAGCTAAGAAGGTGTTATATTCGGAACCCGCTGGAGGACGACGCAAAAGAGGAAGACCAAACCTCCAGTGGAAAGACCAAGTACTGGAGAACCTGACGGCGCTTGGAATTTCTAACTGGCGCCAGCTAGCGAAGAACAGAGATGGCTGGCGAAGCATGTTATTTTCGGCCTAAATCGATATTCGGTTGTTATGGCCACATAAGTAAGTAAGTATATATATATATATATATATATATATATATATATATATATATATATATATATATATATATATATATATACAAGCTTCTATCGAGCGTACTGTGTGAAAGGTTGAAGCCTATGCTCAGCAACCTGATTGGACCTTATCAGTGTGGCTTCAGACCTGGTAAATCCGCCATCGACCAGATTTTCACACTGCGCCAAATCCTGGAGAAGACCCAAGAAAAACAGATCGACACACGCCACCTATTTGTTGATTATAAAGCCGCTTTGGACAGTCCGGTAAGGGATTACCTCTACGCAACAATGTCTGAGTTCGGTATTCCTGCAAAGCTCATTCGACTTTGTAGAATGACAATGCATAACTCCCGTTGTGCAGTGAAAATTGGGAAGGACCTCTCCGCACCGTTTAATACCGAACGGGGTTTCAGACAAGGTGATTCGTTATCGTGCGACTTCTTCAATCTTATTATGGAGAAAATAATACGAGCTGCTGATCTACGACATAATGGCACTATCTTCAACAAAAGTGTCATGCTGTTAGCGTATGCCGACGATATTGACATAATCGGCATGAACGCGCGAGCAGTCAGTGCAGCATTCTCAGAGTTGGAAAGAGAGTCACGTCGGATGGGTCTCACGGTGAACGAGGGCAAGACGAAGTATCTAGTGTCAACAAACAAAGAGTCCCGGCGTCTTGGACAGCACGTCACTGTTAACAACTACGCTTTTGAAGTAGTAAGGGACTTTGTCTATCTTGGAACCAGCATTAACAGCAGTAATGAAGTCAGCTTGGAGATCATGCGTAGGATAACTCTTGCTAACAGGTGTTACTTTGGGCTGAGTAAGCAATTGAGAAGTCGAGCCCTCTCTCGAAGAACGAAAACTACACTCTACAAGTCTCTCATCATGCCTGTCCTAACATATGGCGCTGAAGCCTGGACAATTTCCACCTCGGATGAGCGAATACTTGGAGTTTTCGAGAAAAGTCCTACGCAAGATCTTTGGACCTATTTGCGTTGGTGGCGAGTACCGAATAAGGTACAACCATGAGCTGTACGAGCTGTATGCTGATATTGACATAGTAAAGCGCATCAAAATCCAGCGGCTGCGCTGGCTAGGTCATGTCGAGCGAATGGAAGAACACGCACCAGCTAAGAAGGTGTTATATTCGGAACCCGCTGGAGGACGACGCAAAAGAGGAAGACCAAACCTCCGGTGGAAAGACCAAGTACTGGAGAACCTGACGGTGCTTGGAATTTCTAACTGGCGCCAGCTAGCGAAGAACAGAGATGGCTGGCGAAGCATGTTATTTTCGGCCTAAATCGATATTCGGTTGTTATGGCCACATAAGTAAGTATATATATATATATATATATATATATATATATATATATATATATATATATATATATATATATATATATATATATATATATATATATATATATATATATATATATATATATAATATATCACTTTTTCTGAGCTTTGTCACAGAGTTCTTTTAAGAAGCTTTTTCATGGCAAGTTTTATACTGTCGGAAGAATATATATATATATATATATATATATATATATATATATATATATATATATATATATATATATATATATATATATATATATATATATATATATATATATATATATACGGTTCAAATATTTTCAACAGTACCTTCTATATTCTTTCACCTGCCATCTTAAAGGTTTTGAGCCTCTAAGAACTAAATTTGCAGTATAACAATGTGAGCGAATGGTAAATCAATTCGCATGTACACTATACCATATAATGCCTGATGGGATTGCAATATGGAAAGCTATGCAGAAAAAGCAGCTAATAACAATTGTTCGAAGTCCTAGCAATAGAAGTTACTTATATACAAATATGTATTAAGACTCGAACCATATCTCAGCAACCAAATATACAAATATGTATTAAGACTCGAACCATATCTCAGCAACCAAGCGCGCCATCTATGTGTGAGCACATTCGTTTTGAAGCTTCAACCTTCCTCTACTAACTGTCAATTCCATGGCATTTGGTTGACATTTAATGTTTATTGACATTTATTTTACAAAACACGTGTTCGTTTGATGTTGAAATTTTAACATGAAATTTAAAAATTCTTCTCCTCATTTAATATTAATCTCTTTGAATTTCGAATTTTTTTTTGTCCTCCTCTCCCTAATTCTGGGGTAGAGGTTTCGTCTCTTTTGCAGTAACCCTGTCTACGGAATGTCTACGCCAGAACGTGTCAACAGCCACATGCAAAAAAACAAAGGTAAGGAATTGTCCAACTTGTGGCCCACCGAGCAATTCCCCTCCTCAACTAAATATATATATATATATATATATATATATATATATATATATATATATATATATATTTATATATATATATATATTTATATATATATATATATATATATATATATATATATATATATCTATATATATATATATATATATATATATATATATATATATATTTATATATATATATATATATATATATATATATATTTATATATATATATATATTTATATATATATATATATATATATATATATATATATCTATATATATATATATATATATATATATACATATATACATATATATATATATATATACATATATATGGGTGCCGTAGCTCAGTGGTTAGTGTGTTCGCCTTCTGACCTGTAGGTTGTGGTTCAATACCCGGCTGATGCATGACAAATTTAATATCGATAAGATTTTTCTTTCGAATGGTACCCACCTGTCGACAAGCAATTGACAATTCTTCCGACAGTAACAACTTGCCATGAAAAAGCTTCTGAAAGAACTCTCAGAAAAAGATATGTCACAAGTGTTCTGCCGTTCGGAACCGGCTAATATAAGTAGGTCCCTTCTAATACTGTCCAAATTTAAGACGCACAACAGTAATGGAAGAGAAGCTCGGCCAATGAGCTTTAAGTGCCACATATTTGATATGGAGGCGATAGTAGGAGCCGCTGACGGTTGCATTCCAGCATGATGACAGGAGCAAGCAGGGGCAGGAGTTTTAGGAGATAGTAGAACACGCTGGCGTGGGGCTTTCTCTCGTCTAGCATGCTTTGATCTCCTACTTTCCTCCTCATGAAGCAACGTGTGATGCCTTGCGGAACAAATCTGGCACCGCACTGCGCTTGTGCAACGGCGTGCCACGTGTGTATACTCCAAACAATTAAACCAATACCCGTATTGTCTGACGATTTCACATTTTTCTTCAACGGCATTGCAATGAAACGGGGACACAAGCGCAGTGGATGATCTCGATCACACACACGACAATCACGACGCTGCCAGAGAAAGGAATTCTTTTTCCGTTGTTCAAGAGGAGGACGAACCGGGCTCCAAAGATTCGAGTCTTGGTTTCTCGAAGCCATGGTTAAACGGAAACTTCAAAAAAAAAAAAGGAAAACAATCAAAAAAATAAGCATTAAAATTTTGCTGGAAGACTGGATTAGGGTTGAGAAATGGGGAGTGCGACAAACTTCACAATAAGCCGAGCCATTGTTCCTTTAGCGGTACGAACATCTGCCACACGTACACGTTAATCGGGACCTAAGAACGTTCTTTGAATCCGACCAAGCCTCCACTCGTTCGGAGGTAAATTTTCATTTCGTATAACCTCTAGATCTCCTACGCAAAGGTCGGTTTCCAGGGTTTTCCATTTAATGCGTTTGTGCAGTCCCTCAAGGTATTCTTCTTTCCACCTCATGCAGAAATATTGGTGGATTATCTTGAGACGTTGTCACCGATTAAGTACGCCTAA
>OY978525.1:72605127-72697627 GCA_963854835.1 Megamerina dolium
TTACTGTCGTCATAGATTTGGACTGGTCCGTTGTGTAAGTGCAAGTCAGTAAGTAAATTTTTAAAGTAACCAGCGTCCTTCGCAACAGATGACAATGTCACATACTCGGCCTCGGTACTGGAAGTTGTAACAATGCTCTGTTTTCTTGAACCCCAGAAAACTGCAGCTCCACCATATACAAAAGAAAATCCAGATTGGGACTTGCGATCGTTCGTGTCTCCTGCCCAACTTGAATCAGCAAACAGACATATGTAATTTCCAGTGGGACGATAAGTAATACTGGCGTTTCTGGAGCCCTGAAGATACTTCAATACGTGTAGAGCTGCGTTCCAATGTTGAAGGAGCGGGTCCTCATTAAACTGACACAACATGTTGACAACAAATGCGATGTCTATTCGAGTGAACGTAGATAGATGTAACAGGCTTCCGATTAGTTTTCGATACTGGGTTTTGTTGATCTCTTTCTGTTCTTCGGGAATTGTTGGTGATTTCTGCAGTTTTGTACCGGTGGGTAAAGGTAATCGGCTCGGCTTACAATTGTCAAGACCATACTGCTGCAGTAAGTTGGTCTTGTATCTGCTCTAGCGAATAGAGACTGCACTTGCTTGTTTCGTTATGTCCAGACCTACACATAATTCGGGGTAACCCAAATCTCTAATGTCAAATGATTCCATCAGATGATCCTTTAGTGTTTGGAATTCATTTTGGTGGTTAGATGCGATTAACAGATCGTCAACATATACGGTGACGAGGGTTACATGGCTTCCATCACACTTGTGGCAAATACACTGATCATGATTTGACACAATAAATCCCAATTTTCGCAATGTGGAATCGAGTTTAAGGTTCCATTGACGTCCAGCTTGACGTAAGCCATAAATTGCTTTATTTAATTTGCACACCTTATGCTCTTCCGTGATAAAACCCTCTGGTTGCTCCATGTAAACAATTGTGTCCAAATCGCCATTAAGATAGGCGCTAGACACATCCAAATGATACAGGAGCATAAGTGTCAGAATAGTCTATACCATAAATTTGCTCATAGCCCTTTGCCACGAGTCGAGCCTTCCTTCTTTCAATTGAGCCATCAGGCCGGTGTTTAGTTTTAAATACCCATTTGGATTGGATTACATTACAGTTGTCTGGCCTTTTCACAAGCGTCCAGGTATTATTTGCAATTAACGAGTCGTATTCCACCTTCATCGCATCCCGCCACTCATACGATTCTTCCAAGTGTTCTATTTCTTTTAACGACTTTGGGTCTATATTGGCCAGGTTCGAGACTTCGCCTTCTGTCACAGTATTGTTCATATCATCCAAATTGATCTCTTCATTCATTGATGATGATCTCTACAGGGTATCTCGTTCTATTGAATCGATGGTATCTCTGTCGTCAGATGGAGTTGTACTTTCACAGCCAAAACTTTTGGCTCCAATTTCCCTCAAATGTTCAACATTAGGCTTTTCACCGGACCACAATTCCTCTGGTGTTTTATTTCCGTTATGTTTATTAGGGCATCTATTTCTAATGTACGCAGCTGTATTTATTAGCTCTGCCCATAATGCATCCGGCAGGCCTTTATCTAATTTTATACACCTTGCCATTTTGACAAGCGTTCGATTTGTTCGTTCTGAAAGCCCATTTTGTTCTGGTGTGTGCGGAACCGTAGTTTGATGTATTATTCCTGCATTATCCAAAAAACTTTCAAAGTTTCGATTACAATATTCCGTTCCGTTGTCAGTTCTGAGAACTTTGATCTTTTCATCCAACTGGTTCTCAACAAGTGCCTTAAATAAGATGAATGTCTCGAGTGCGTCACTCTTTTTGTTCAAAAAATAAACAAAAAACTTTCTCGAAAAATCATCGACAAACGTTATAAAATATTTAGATTTCCCAAGAGATGCGTGCCGCATTGGTCCAAATATATCAGAGTTAATTATCTGTAACGGCTTTGTTGTTTTTGTTTGGCTTTCAGAGAAAGTTAATTGAGTTTTCTTGGCTTTAATACACGCTGTGCATTTGATATCATCTTCTTTAAATTTTTCGGGAAGTCCGAACACCATATTGCTTGAGAGTAACTGCTTGAGAGAATGGTAGTTCAGATGACCCAAACGTTTGTGCCATTTCGTAATCGAATTCACTCAAATATGCGTTGTAATCGCACTCATTAGAACCTGTTCATGTTCATTCACATAGTATAGTCCATTTCTCTTTTCAGCTCGAATAATTTCTTCATCATTCCTGTTTAAAATGTGTGCTTCATCACCTTTTGGAAGATCACCTTATATCCGTTGTCAGTTGCTTTGCTTACTGAAATTAGATTTTCCTTCAATTCCGGTACTAATAACGCTTTATGTAAATAAAGCGGTTCCGTCCGCTGTCCAACACATATCCTGGTTTTTACTGTGCCATTTCCTAAGACACTTATCCTCCGATCGTTAGCCAACTTGACGTGATTTTCATACTCACCCTTGGATATTTCAATGAATTTTGATTCATCTGCACACATGTGTGACGTAGCTCCGCTGTCCGGACACCACATCAAATGCTTCTTTGACACCTGTGAGGCAACATTTATTGATTGGAGTGATCTCTCCTTCACGATGAAACCCTGTTCAAATTCACTGTCAGCCGTTTGCGTGCTGTTCGCAGTGCAGTGTTTTCAGTGTTTACCTTACAATCCTTGGCCATATGGCCTCGCCTCCCACAATTAAAACAGTTGTAAGGAAAGTTAGCAATTTTATTTCTATTCGGCATTGTTCTGTTTGGTTTCATATTTCGAACGCTTAGGACATTGTTTTTATTGTTGTGGTTTTCCTTCTTTCTGTCGCCTACTTCTAATAAACGAGTACATACAGTATTTACGGCTGGATATTCGCTCTGAGCATCAAATGCTGATTGAATGTCCTTGTACTCCTCGGACAGTCCATCCAATAGTACCACAACCCACAGGTCGTCATCTAAATTGCGCCTTTAGTTCTGTCAGCCGATTAACTATAGCTTTGAATTCTCTTACATACTCTCCTACTGATTGCCCTGGTGACATTCTCAGGTTGGTAAGTTTTCTTCGGTTTTTTGTCGTGGAACAGTTTTGTCGAAACTCTGTGCAAGGTATTCCCAAATATCCGTGGATGTTTTTAAATTGATTGTGAGTGACACAATATTTGGCTCCATAGCCAATATGAGTTCTCTTTTCGCGTCTAAGTCTTTTTCGTCCCATGAATCACGTTCTACTCCTTCATTAGTTGGACGTACTACTTGTCCTTTTACGTATGTCAATAGCCTTGTTCTATGAAGCACTGCTTCCATCTGTGCTCTCCATGTTAAAAAGTTGTCACCATTTAGCACGGGAATCCTGCCATGTATAAAGTTATTGTTGCTGCTCATGGTCATTCTTTTGTTGGAAAAAAAAGAAAAAAAAAACGTTCTTCCGCAAATGTTTCGGTAATTATTTTCAGAGTCTAATTTATTAGCTTAATTAATGTGTACAATGTGGCTGCCAAAATCAAAGAGAGAGAGACAAAAAAAGGAAACGAAACACATAGTGTAACAAGCAAAGCACAATAGGCAGCAAGATAAGTGTCAAACAGCCGAATGTCTGAAATTGAACATCACAGCTTTAACTTGTCAGTTAAGGCTGTGTTTTGCAGTACAATATTACAACAATTACTCAACACAAATATTATTATTCCATAGTATATTGTTAATTCACATTTTGCACAGTAAGCATTAATCCATTTGCGTGCATATGTTATTGAATTCATTTATTTGCAAATTCAGCTAATATTCAACGGTAAAATACTTATGTAAGTATTTTACTTATTAAGGGGGTCTTCTACCTTGTGGCTTCATTTTTGACACTGTTTTTTGAATATTAGTTATAGGAAAACTAAAAACGCAATCGAGGTGCGGTTTGTTGCATTCAAATTGTTTATTTAAATACATTTAACACTAATTTTACTGAAAATTTACTGTCTTCGATTTGACCGTGACTTGACCTTGAAGTGTCCCTTGCAAAAAATGCATACACAAATGGTTGACACGATTTAGCTCATGAAAATCGTCTGAAACAAAAAAACCAAAATGATTTAATTTTTTTATCACCTTGGCTATCGTTTGACAGATAGCATTTTCAAAATTTGAAAATTTCGCAGAACAGGCAACTAAAAAAAAAAATTTTTTTTTTTAATGTTTTCGGGGTTAAAAACATCTGCAAAAATTGTTTAAATAAAAAAATCTAAAAAGTATCTGTCAGACGATAGCCACATGTTTTTCACAAATTTTGATATATAATTTCAATCAATCAATCAATTAGTTTTCGAGATATCATGTCAACCAGTTACAAAAACGCAACTTTTGGGAAATCGCATTTAAAGATATTCATGTATATAACAAGCGGGATGTTTCCGACGTTAAATTTTCTTTCAAACTGAATGGACCGAAAAATTTATCATGCATAACAGAGATTACATAGATACAGATACATCAGGTATTCGATAGAACGTTAGATAACTTTAGAAAAACGCGATGGGCCAGCTTTTAGGTGGTCGTGAAGAGCGCTGCGATAAGAGCACGCGTAACTGTCTTCGACGGCTCGGAAAAACTCGAAATAATAAGATTTCAGTTATATCCTTTTAAGGGTATATTCCTAACACCTTCTGGGTTGGAAAATTGAAAAAAAAAATCGAATTTTTTGAACCAACAAGGTAGAAGACCCCCTTAAAGAACAATAATCATTCAATAAAATTCGTTTTCTATGTTTTACCGCAAACAAGTGAATCAGTATTGTTATTCGGTCTTCCTATACAAGGTTCGGCCGTTTTTTACAATATCTCTTATAGTTGCCTATGGTCTCCCTATTGGAGGTTCGGCCACAACAACTATCAACATTTGAAGATTCCGTTTGGAGTATATCTGACATGGAGCAACCATCTTTACCTTTGATCAAAAAGTCGAAATGTGTATTTTTTCATTCAATAACAATGATTTAACTAACATTCATACAATATATCCGTTATTCTTCTACTTGCAAGCACAACACTCTCGCGCGTTCGGCAATGCAGTAGCTACTCTATGTGTGGGCCCGTGCGCTTTCAAACGTTCTGCACTACAACTCAACGTTCTGGCTCCATGATGAATGATATATCATTTTAAACTTGACTTTGGAATGATAGAAAAAAAAAATATTAAAAAGTCGTTTTTATTTTTTTTTCGAATGCAGCTGGGATAAGTCCATAAGCGTCAGTACATAAAGGTATTTTTTGAATCGTTTTATATAAGCTATTCATTTATAAAAAAAACTGTATTTTATAAAATGTCGAAATTGGCCAAAATCCTTTCGCACTTTTGCTGCTAGACATTTATATTGGGTTGTCTAGTATGAATTGTACGGTTGTAAAAATCTTACTTTAATGCCCCATAATTTCACTCCGAATAATTATTTTAATGCCGTTTTTTGTTTAAAAGGTACAATTATTCTCTTCATAAGTCATTTAAATTTTGATAAAAATTTTGAACATTTTTTTTTATTTTGAATTCAATGTGTGGTAGTTTTTTGAACCAAGAAACGAAATACATATGTACATACATTTTCGTGCAAAAAGTTGAATCATATGCATTCAAATTATATGTTTTCGTGATGGGTAAATAAATAATAATTCAATGGAATTCGCGTCGGGCGATTGGGGTGGCTATTCCCTGAATTGAAGAATGCCGCTGTCTTTTTTCGATTTGATTTGTGCAAAGTTTGGATGTGTGTTCATATTCGGATTCGTCAGTCCATAACACATGTTTCCATTGACCTACCGAACAATTGACATATTCCTTTGTTCATTTGAGTTCTTTTTGAACATTTAAAGGACGCAACAATGGTATTTTGGCAAAGACTCGGTCACACAAACCTGTTTGATGCAACCGACTTACCACCGTTGTTTCGGACATTGGATTCGTCAAGGTTTCATTAATCTCGGCTCGTAAATCTGGCATAGTTTTGATGTAAGGTGCAAGACGTACGATGTAAGACAATATCGGCGCACATTTCGAAGTATTTTAAAATTGATTAAAAAGCGATGCGGATCGAAATATGCCAAAAGAATACTGTTCAAACCTTCATACGAAATTTTTTTACATATGTGGCTGCCTAATGTATAAAAATATATGTATATACTTGAATATGCTTACTTGAAATTTAGATTTTTAGACAGCTTTCAATTGCGACAACTATGCATAATTCTTTTTATCAATATTACGTCTGCTGAAGTGCATACAAACCAATAATTATATTTTCATAATTTGACGATACGGCGCCATGTACTTATATATTTTTATGTATATTTGAATGTATATACATCCGTACATATGTTTGTTGCAAGTTAGCAATACAATAGTATTTAAGAGCTATTTTAATCAATAAAGAACGAGAAATATTCAAGCTGTTAAAGTGTTTATTTCTTCTTATCTCCGTTTTAACCAAGTTCAAGTGCTTGTGTTAAATTTTACATGTTTTTCTTGCTGTTGCTGCCTCGATAAACAAGCTTAAACAAATTTTCCGGTGGAACGGGTGGAAAGATTGATGCTATAATCCGGTATTATAAAAAGGACTCATCATCGGGAAAACATTTAGAAGACTATTACCAGGAACTCTCAAGAAGACGAAAGTCAAGTCAAAACATTGTCAAAGTTTGAAAGGACCGACAATGAAATACGGCCACTTGAGTCATTTGAGTCATGAGTATTTCAGCAAAAAATATTACAACGCGATCATGGAAATCGTACTCAAATATAAAGACCATTTTGAGTCATCAATGCTGAAAGGGAATACTCCACCAAAGGAACAATTGGCCTCAGACTACACCAACAAAACAAAGCATCAACAATCAATGCTCTCAAACAACAGATGAAGAAGCACGAA
This sequence comes from Megamerina dolium, assembly GCA_963854835.1. Lineage (NCBI taxonomy): Eukaryota > Metazoa > Arthropoda > Insecta > Diptera > Megamerinidae > Megamerina > Megamerina dolium. The sequence goes on from OY978525.1 coordinate 72,612,039, forward strand.
CTCTACAGAATAGTAAATTCATCAAGCTCACTTACACACAGGGTGTGATAATAGCATTCTTATAACGTTTTTTGAGGAGCAATTTCCCATCATGCGACACTTCTTTTGCCAAAAAACTATGGGAAAGCATTGAAAACATTCACTTCTCAATACGTGAATTATGCGATAATCTAGCAGAGGAAGTCCATAACTTAAATATATCATCTCTTTAGAAGGCACCATACGCAATACACTTAAAGTAATGGAAATTCGATGGCAACTATCTAAAATGGCAAGAATTCTATGATTTATTCTCGCAACTTGTGTTGAATCAACCAATATCAAATGTGCACAAAATTTGGTACATTTAAAGACATACTTGATGGGAGAAGCTGGAAATTTGATTCAACACTTCTTTGCTACTGAAGACAAATTTGAAGCAGTTTGAGCAGTTTTAGTAGATCGTTATAACAATAGGCGTCTGTTGGTTAGCAAATTAATACATGAATTAATTGACACATCAGGTAACGCATCCAACGACAATTTCAACAAATTGGTTGACAGAATGAAGGAATGCCACTTAGTCAAGGTACGTGTTTGCGATTCGAGCGGTCGTTGTAAAAGTCACGAGAAATCCCAACAATCAAGCAGTTTTTACACTTCTTGGAAGGGCATTGTCAATCGATGGATATAATAAAACAGAAGCTCTGTTCATGCTTCGAAACAATGCGCCTACAAAAATTGCAAAAAGTGTAATAAAAAACACAACACCTTACTTCATCTCGAGTCAGCAAGCCAAACAACAGCAAACAAGTGACAATCAAGCATCATTAGCAAGAAGGAAAAACCAGAAGCCACGTCGCTTACTTCTACGAATTGGTAAAAATCAAATCAAATAACAAGAAAATTTAATGCCGTGCTGTTCTCGACTCAGGAGCGACATTCGCCGATGATACGGCAATACTAACAATAGGAAAATCTTTCGAAGAATCAATAACTAAATTGCAAGCACCTAATAATTCTATCGTAAATTGGACCAGGCGATGGCGTATTAAACTAAACTCAACAAAATCAGCACATTTTTAATTTATCAACAGCAGAATTACACAGCTCCCAATCATTATACAGTGTAACCAGGTACTTTTCAAAAGGTATCTTGGTATAACACTAGACGCTAAACTCCGGTGGAAGGAACATTAAAGAACAGAATTAGACATAAAACTGCGTAAGATGGAATGGCTCATGCGTCGTAAATCTGTAATTTTTAGTAAAAATGGATGAATTTTCGAAAGTCCGAAAAAAGATAAGCGCCATGCAGAATGTTCTGCTGGTCCTGGTAAGTACGATTTTTTCTTGGTTTCCTACAGTCATTGCTTTTTGTTGCTTTACTCTAATTACTTTAATGGTCTTTTTGTTACAGTCTCAGCCTACTTCAGTTGAAATACATTTAAACAAATTGAAAAACTTGAAAACGGGCATATAAGCAGACACAACAGCCGGACAAGGGCTGCACCATGCATTCTCCATATGCTGATCTAATGGGCGAAATTTTCGGCAAGAGTCCAATAATGGCAAATTCACATTGCATGAATCTCTTCGGGTTCCATTAAAAACTATCACGCCGGAATCTGAACAAGATACAGATTCAGACGTTGAAATTCAGCTAAATAAAAAGCGGAAACGTTTTTTAACAAAAAAGAAAATTACGGCTTTAAAAATTGAAGCCAAAAAAGATATTGCTGCGCGCCGACTAAGAGCGTTCGAAGAGTACTCAAGAAAAAAACTCCAGAAGATAGAGGAGGCTCAGGCTCTAAAGCAAAAGCGACATGAGGAGAAATTCGCTTTGTTGAAAGAATTTTTAAATTCCAAAAAATAATTTGTTTTAATTTTCCCTTTTTTTTAATCTATTGAGTTGAAAATAATTTTTATCTATTAAGTTCTTTAAACTATATTTTTTAAATTAATTAATGTATTATATTTTTTTTTTTAATTTTATGAACTAACTGAATGAAGACTGAATTGTACCTTCAACCATATACATACATATATCCAATGTATATTAATATAAACCTGAATAAAGATCAAACATTTATGTGGTATGTACATGTTCAATATAACATTGAATTTGTTATTACAATATATTTGTTATTGATTTTAAATCAACTCGTTCATTAAAATGAAGCAAGCGTTTTTAACAAATCGAATGCATTTTCAATTCTTGTTGACTAATGAATAAAATTAAATTGCTTTTGAGCAGGGGTCAAAAATCCATTGTCTCTAAATGGACTTACTAACAACTCTGTTGTAGCATATGCAGAATCTCTTAGCAAAAACGAATTGAACGGAAAAGTCTCATGCATGTGATCTAATGCTCTTCCGTATAAACTTGAACTGGCTATAACTGTCCAAGAACATCAACGACTGCTTGTAATTGTAAACTGTAGCAATGCAGCCACTTCACGTAATCGTGTCCAATGGACAAAAACCATTCAACCGTTGTTTTGATGACCCTCCATGCTGACGATTTAAAAATTGCGAAAAGGATTCCAATTTCCCGGAGGGTATTCGTATTGGCCATATATCGAAGTAAAATGTATATTTCTTTATTTGCACCGACCCAGCAGCGTTTTTTTGCGTAAAATGCTGTATAACTTATTTTAGGAACCATAACCAAATAAAAAATTATTACCAACTAAGTGAAGTGCAGTTGATGGATTCAATCTAAAATGCATCTTAAAATCAATATCGCTGTACCTTTCGACAGTTTCAACAAAATTTTGTATTTTGTAATGTGGCTAGTGATCGTCATTTTCGAAGGTGCTGATTGTACTGGACGAAGAATTCAAAAAATCGTTTGAAAACCCAGTAGTATCGAGCTCAGACGAAGATGAGTTGGTTAACATCTACACGCAAAATAAGTAAAATTATTTAACGCAACTATCTGCGCAGTGTCTCTTTCTAAAAAATTTTCGAAAGTGTCAATAGAAAATCTGTGATACCAAGTCGCAAAAAATTGATCCGTTGTCGTTCCTGTGGTTTATCGGTGTCTGTGTTTAGATCATTCGCCAATGGAACGCAACTATTGTTCAGCGCTTTCTAAACAAAGTACTGCGAAATATTGTAAATGCACCCTGGTTTGTTAGAAACTGTGATATCCATCGCGACTTGAAGACTCCTACTGTTGCTGAAGTAATTCAGATAAAAGCAACGAACCTCAAATCAAGAATACAACACCATGTTAATGTTGAAGCATCTACTCGCCATTGGATAAATAAAACTAGCAAACAAAACTCCCAATTTTGTAAAATACATTGTTCGCTTGGGTTATATCTGGAAAAATTGACGACAAATAAATTACACAATTCACATGAGGAATAGGTACAGAACTCGAACAAAATTTAGAAACAGTAATCGCTCGACTTTGGGAATAAGATGAAGTCAAAACAATAGACAGAATATGAATCAATGGGGCATATGAAAAGAAAATCAACAGATCTATAGTTTCTCCAAATTACTTCATTCCACATCAACCTCGAAGATCCATGTAGTATTCGATGCATATGCTAAAATCTTATAAAGACATTCATTAAATGATCTGATGTATACAGGACCAACAGTGCAAAGTGAGTTATTTCCTATACTGCTAAGATTTCGACTACCAAGGTACGTATTCACCACTAATGTTTAAAAAATGTACAGGTAAATCTTAAGTTCTCCTGAAGATCGGTAGTTCCAGCTTATAATTTGCAGAAAGGACGCTTCACACCCAATAGAATATTATCAACTCAACACTGTCACATATGGCATAAGAGCTGTTCCTTATTCGGAAACTAAATGTCTACAACAATTGGCAAAAGAAAACGCAGTACATTACCCCCTTGCCTTGCAATTTCTCCAAGACAATATCTACTTAGACCTATGCGGAGCAGATAGTCTAGTAACTACAACACCTTTGCAAGACCAACTCACACAGATCATGAAATAAAGCAGCTTCATTTTACGGAAATGGTGCGCCAATAATCCACAATTACTTTAAAATATCCCACAAGGAGATCAATAAGTAAGTCTAGACTTTGAAAGCACAAAGGTTGATTCTATAAAAAATTAGGACTCACTTGGATTCCGAAGAATGACAAGCTGTACGTAAAAGTGAAGAGTGATGCCAGTAGAAGGATCACAAAACGTACTGTAACATCGGATTTTGCTAGACTTTTCGACCCATTGGGCATCCTATCTCCCATTGTAGTAACAGCCGAAATATAAATTCAAGAACTTTGGAAATTAAGATTAGACTTGGATCAATCTTTACCGGAGTCACTGCACACCAAATAGACCACCTTCTACACAGCCTTGACTGTACTGAAAACTTTGCAGATATCGAGGCACATTTTCAAGGAAGGAACCCCTATACAATACACCACCATTCTGACACGCCTTCTTTGTGCTAAGTTCTAAACACTCGGAGTACAATTAGCCACAAGAATCTGGACTGATTCAGAAAATGTATTGTCTTGGGTACATTCGTCATCAGCATCATTCAACACGTTTGTAGCCAATTGGATTTCAATCGTCCAAGAGTCACTCGAGTCTCGAAAATCATTAAGCATCAGATTTCAAAGAGCAAATCCAACAACTAAAAAGATACCATCTTTCACCATTTTTAGACAAAAATGAACTAACTCGCGTTGGCGGTTGACTTGACGCCTCAGTATTGGCATATGACACAAAGCACCAACTGCTCATCCCGTATAATGATCTTATTTCAAACTTAATATTTCAAATGGTTCATAAAGATAAGCATTGTGGTGCAGAAACACTACTAGGAATGGTTCGACAACGGTATTGGCCAATGAAAGGAAAAATTATGGCACGAGGCGCCACTCACCGTTGTACAATATGCAGCAGAGCCAAACCAGTGCTGTTCAACTAAGTAATGGGAAATTTGCCTGTCACACGTATAACACTAGCTCCGCCATTCGTAAACACTGGAGTAGAGTACTGTGGCCAATAACAGTGCGTTACAAGCTGCATGGAAAATGACTACACAAAGCTTACATTGCAGTATTCTGCTGTTTCGCTACGAAAGCGGTACATTGCAGTCGGTGAGCGATCTTACCACCGAGGCAATGATTGACGATTTATTGGCCGACGTGTACACTGCCAGAATTTATATTGCGACAATGCGACGAACTTTGTCGGAGCAAAAAACAAACTACCTGAGCTGTCAACAGTAATTCACTCACCCAGTGCTCAAGGAGCAATACGAATGCATGCAGCAAAAAGGGTATACAAATCAATTTCATACCACCACACTTTAGTGGTCTCTGGGAAGCTGCTGTGATATCCGCAAAACACCTTTTAGTCAGAAGTTTGGGAAACGCATCTTTAAAATACGAAGAACTCGAAACACTAGTCATCGAAATTGAAGCAATCCTCAATACTAGACCAATGATCCAAATGACATAGCTGCACTTACTCCAGGACATTTCTTAATTGGTGAACCACTCATAGCCCAAATTGACGCCCAAGCCAAATCTACAAACACCAGTCTGAAAACCAGATGGCAATTGGTATCTCATCTTAAGCACGAATTTTGGATCAGGTGGTCTAGGGAATACCTCAATGAACTACAATACCGAAACAAATGGCAAAAGCGATCGAAAAACCTCAAGCTAGGGGCGATTGTGAACATCAAACAAGACAACGTTCCAATCATGAAGTGACCCATAAAACGCGTAATAAGAAACTACAAGGTAAACGACGAATTGTAAGAGTTGCAGACATCCAAACAGGGTCAGGAGTACTGAAATGAGCAGTTCGTTATCTACACCACTCTCCACATTCAATAACGAAGATGAAGATAGTGAAGAGGTATCAAAAATAAATCAAGTATCTCATGAGAGGCAACAGCAGAGACTGTCCAACGATAACCTCAATGACATATCCACGAAACGACGAAAATCATCAACTACGTCAATTATGTTAACAGTTATTTTCTCACTTTTATTGTGTCCGGTAATATTATGCAGCTCAGTCCGGATAATCAATTTTGGCAATGATCCCGAAATTTATTTTGAAGGCATTGGAACAACAAAAATTGTTACAGCTGATTGGAAAATGTTGGTGTATTATGATTTAGCTTCATTTTGGGCAGAAATTAATACATTTTCTTCTAGAATAACAACACTTCAAAAACTATGCTCAAGGTTTCAACAACATTCCACTTAAAATGCTCTGATTGATAATCTGACAAAGGACGATTTATTACAAGATAAAAATCTGCCTACCTCGAAGTATCAGTTATCTGGGTTCCAGGACACAAGGGAATCGCAGGCAACGAGAATGCTGATGAGCTAGCTAGCAGGGGCTCATCTGCAGACAATGAACGAACACCCTATGCCGATGTAGGTGTTCCCCTAGCTGAAGCCAAGGGGATTATTCAAAAACACTACCTAAACAAAGCGCAGCGGAAATGGACTAGCACCACGACCTGCACAATTTCAAAAGCCACCTGGTCAGACTACAGCGAGAAGAGGACAAGGAGCCTTCTGAGTAGATCTAGGGCCGTCATACACAAACTAATAGCAGTATGCACAGGCCACTGGGCCATTGGTACACATGCGGAGAAAATGGGTATCCCGCACAACGACCATTGCAGAAGCTGCGACGACATCACCGCTAAGGAGACGGTAGAGCATTTCTTGTGCAAATGCCTGGCCTTATCCAGAAACCGATTAACATCCTTAGGTAGCCCTTTCTTTGATAACCTAGGACAGGTATCTAAAATAGAGATCTCCCATATACTTCAGTTCATAAACAACTCCGGCTGGTTGTAACATATCCTTCAACACTCAGTAGGTCTTAGCGAGATTTATGGCTCAAAACGGCATTTTATTTGCTACTTGAGCGACCAGCGTCGCAGCCATTCTACCTACCTACCTAATATGTATAATTTGTAAAACATGATCCTATATTTCAAAAAATATTTTATATATATAAACAATAGCAAGTAATACAATATAAAGTGTAACAATAGTCATGATAATTATACAACACTGCAACACCAGTAATGACGTCAGCCTGGAGATATTGCGAAGGATCACTCTTGCTAACAACACAGGCCTAATCCGACGAATTCACCGAATCAATCCACATGACCTGGCATGATGATTGCTAACATAAGAAAGATACTCTAAAAATATCCTCATGTTACCAAAGTTCTACTACTCGTTAGTTCATTTGCTCATTTGGGCTAAGTAAGCATTTGGGAAGTCGGGCCCTCTCTCGTGCAACGAAAACCACACTCTACAAGTCTCTCATCATGCCTGACCTTACATATGGCGCCGAAGCTTAGACGATTTCATAAGGATGTTAGACTTTTGTGATATATATTCAAACAGCAGTTCATTCAATTCATCTGATGAAGAGGAAATAGTTACATGTGAGATATAGTCCACTATGGAATAATATAATTTAAACTTTTTCGGCAATAAGCTGGTCGTGTAGAATGTAGAAATGGTCTGCCGCTGTCCTTTTCTAAATTCACATGTTATTTAGCTGGTAAAACGAAAGGACTTGATTTAATGTTTGTAATAATATTTATATATTAATTAATAGTTTTATGAAAGTATTTTCTAGTATATTACCACCTAATGTATGCTTCTATGGTTGAACTTAGATGCATACATGTTAAAAATAAAATATAAACTGTTTGTGAGCTGTTGAAAAGGCTGGCAATATTTAACGGTTTTTGAAGTAAAACTTCTTAGGCGGTGGTTTCGCAAATGGAATGTGAAATTTTTAAAGCTATTTTCGTTACATGAGTGGGAAGAAGTATATAGCTTAGAAAAAGGGAGAATGAAAAAGAAATCAACATATGCACAGCGATACAAAGCAATAGATTCAATGATTTATGGCAATAGATAGTGTGTGTGTGTTGAGAGAGATAGAACAGAGAGAGAGAGAGAGAGCAATCATCTAATAATATACAAATAATGACGATTAATGCTGCAACTAGCCACCGACGTAGCGTACCAACGTACCGCCCGTACGTAAGAGCAAAAATTTGTCAAAAGTTATGCCCGTAGCAGCGACGGAGAAATCGACTGTTCTTTCTTGTATACATACATAACAATGTTGCCATGTAACACTGTGTGTGCATGCTTTTAATCACATACAAATTTCATAATATATATGTTAGAAACTAAAAAAAAAAATTAATATACGTGAAGTATATTTTAATAAATAACTAAACACGATGATAGTTTTGATTAATAAAAAAAAATAAACTTTTTTAGTTAATTTTTTATTCATTTATAAAAGTCTAAGATGATAACCCTGTAAACATATAGAGCGATCATACGGTGGTGAGTTTTCGTTAACACGACATTCTCATAATAGCCTAGACAGACGGCAGCCTAATTCCGGATTACCGGAGCACTTAATCCGAATAAAATAATAACCTGACAGACGGCAGTATTGCGGATTAGCTAAACGGCTGATTGCTGTTTTATTAGGTCTGCTCACTTACATTACTATCACTATCAATTTCTGTCATCTGTCACTCTCGATATGAGAAAATCTACAAGAATTACGTGAACTGAAAACTATTAGAAACTTGTAAAGTGACATTCACAGTTCTTAATTGACAGCTGGATTTATTTGTTCGCCAACGCTTTTCATGTTGAAAACTGTTAACAATTGTTGAAAGTTTTTGTAGCGAACACACCTAATTTTTTTAAAATGGATCGAAAAAAATTCACAATAGACAATTTTCAGCAGTGTTGCCAGCGCAAATTGCCCTAATCCTCTTTTATTTTGAGAATTAACTCATAGAGTTTATGCGGATTAGCTGCAGTTAATGCCCGAGTTAATTCGAATTAACTTGGTAATTCGGAATTAGGCTGCCGTCTGTCTAGGCTATAAGGTATTCAGACAGGGTAATGTCTCGGTTGTGCCTTGTCCTTGGCGTCAGTTCATGTGGCGCCTAATTTCCTCGCTTTTGAATGGATGCTGCTGCTTTTAAACATTCGAAAATGGTTGATTGAGTCAATTCCAAGGATTCGGTGAGAGGTTTTTGCATTTGACAACAATATTGGTCGAGTAATGCTTTCAATTCTTCATCTTTAAACTTTCTTGGCTGACCAGGCATCGCCTTGTCTTCTGTGTCGAAATCGCCACTTCTGAAGCGTCTGAACCAATTCTCACAAGTTTAAATCAATGGAGCATGTACACCACAAGCTTCCTGCAGCGTACGATTACTCTCAACTGCAGATTTTTACAAATGAAAGCAAAGAAGTAATCCTTCCGGCAAATCGCGTTTCTTTGGTACAAAAAAACTTTGTTGTTTACACTTCAACGCAGTGACTAATACTGTAAGTTTTAACCTCAAGACAGATAAAAAATAATAATAAAAATGGTGGCGATGTGGTCATAAGTTTAAATCGATGCACACCATAAGCTTCCTGCAGCGTAACATTACTTTACGCTGCAGATTTTTGCAAATGAAAGCAAAGAAGTAATCCTTCCCGCAAATCGCGTTTCGATGGTACAAAACTCGACATATTTGATGTTCAGAAAAACTTTGTTGTTTACACTTCAACGAAGTTACTAATACTGAAATTTATAACCTTAAGACAGACAAAAAAAAAAAATAATAATAAAAATGGTTGATGCATAACAACACTAACTTTCCATCGAAGGTTAGTTCTGCCTTTTCGGCGTCGTCCACCAGCGGGTTCCAAATATAACACCTTCTTACCCGGAACGTGTTCTTCTATTTGCTCGACATGACCTAGTCACTTCTGATTTTCAATCGCCAACAACGCAAATAGGCCCAAAAATCTTGCGTGGGACTCTTACCTTGCCGGCAGCCTTGCACAACTGCAATATTAGCGATTTGGGAGAAGGCTTACATTTATTTTCGTGATGGACGAGAGGAGAGTCCTTGGAAATATATTTGGGTGGCGCCTCGATGAAAGTTCGTTGAAGAAGATGGAAAATTGTGTCTGGTTTGGTGACACTATTGTAACAAACTGATGATCAAGCCAAACAGAGAATTTTGAGTACTAAGTGTTCCATGTGCATGTGCACAATGACGAATACCATTCAGAAAGATTTGAGGGATTAAATCACTTCCAATGACTAAGTCAATTTGATACGGGACATGGAAACTCGGATCAACGAGATCAAGTTTTGCTCATTTAACATGAGATGTGGGGAGAAATTGAGTCAGTTGGGAAACTAATATGGCTTCTATTCTTTGACCCTTTTTAGGAGAAACTAGTGTCAAAGAACACAGCTACTTTAAATTTTCAATAGCTTTTCCTGCCATACCTGTTATTTCGTATGAGGAATGTTCGGCTGGAAGCCAGGTTCTCTTTTGTACCTTAGAGAAAATAAAGGTTTTTTTGCGATCCTTGGTCAATCAACTTTCGGAGAGTGAACGAGTGCACTATAGGGATAAGTGCAGTTGGGAGGATGGCCTGACTTTTATAGCACTTTAGTCCTAAGTTTCCTATTAAAAGAAGGTAGCAGTCACATCACTTGCTTGTGAATGTTTGCATGAATATACAGACTAGAGCAAAATTTGAGCTATAGTCTGATCATTTTTATACTTGCAAGTCCCAAATGCAAGATTTGCTCAAGTCTTTCCACCCCGCTTTCAGACCAAGTTCTCCATGGTATATCAAAAACATACACATTCATATTGACCTTGAAATTTCCACGTCTCTGATGTAGTGTAGCTAGATCTTCATCCAAATTCTAAGGTGAAACAGCAGCTTGTGGCTTCTAAAATCAATAAATTAAAGAGAAAGCTTCTTATAATTTAAAAAAATAATTTTAAAAAAATCCAGTTGTAAATTCTAGATCTTTGCCTTGTGATTTTTTGTAGTAGGTCATTAAATGTTATTCCTTAAGCACATTGCTAATATAATAGTTTTTTTAGATTTGAAAATAAATTGTAAATTTCCAAATAAGAAAGATAAAATTAATCAATAAATATATGGGAAAAAAGTATTCTTTGGTGGATTAAAAATTTTTTTTTTTTGAATTATAAGAAGCTTTCTCTTTAATTTATTGATTTTAGAAGCCACAAGCTGCTGTTTCACCTTAGAATTTGGATGAAGATCTAGCTACACTACATCAGAGACGTGGAAATTTCAAGGTCAATATGAGTGTGTATGTGTTTGATATAACATGGAGAACTTGGTCTGAAAGCGGGGTGGAAAGACTTGAGCAAATCTTGCATTTGGGACTTGCAAGTATAAAAAATATTAACGGTTATAACTTACAAACTATTCAGCGTAGAACAACCAGATTTAAGGTATGGATTAGTATTGTAAGAGCAACTAGACTCACAGAAAATGGACTCACCACGCCCACTGTTTATAGTAGCTCCCATACAAAATGACCGAATTTCTTTAAAATTGAATTAGCTGCCACTTCTGCATCTTTCTGTGTAGAACAATCATAATTAATATTTAGATTAATATGGTAGTTGTACATAATTTGGCAAAAAATCAACATGCCACGCCTACTTCTTAATGGGGCCACCATACAAATTTGCGAAAATTTTAAAAGATTTAAACCGCTATAACTTACGAACTATTCAACGTAGGACAACCAAATTTAAGTTGTGGATTAATATTGAAACATTAATTGGATTTACAAGAAAGAAGTAAGCCACGCCCACTTTTTATATAGCTCCCATACTAAGCGTCGGAATTATCTTAAATACTTCCTATAAATTATTCCTTTTAGAACCCTCATAACATAAAAAGTACTTCGTCAAAGTTAACCATATATCGGGTGTAAATTAGTATTATATGCAAAAATTGTTTCTCAAAAAGTGGAAATAAAAGGAAAAGATATATATATATATATAATGTATATATATATATATATATATATATATGTATATATATATATATATATATATATATATATATATATATATGTATATATATATATATATATATATGTATATATATATATATATATATATATATATATATATATATATATATATATATATATATATATATATATATTAAGGTGAGTCAAATTGTAGGGGGCCGAAAAAATGTTAAGGGGCTCATCGAGATTCTTGTTCTACGGGTCATTTGAAGATACTTTTCCAAAGAAATCATAGCTCTAAAATGATTTTCGAGCCCCCGGCTTTTTCAAAATAGGTTTTTCCCCAAATACTCAGGAATAGATGTAAAAAAAATGCTATTTTCTTTAGCCAAATGTGTATGTGGGGATTTTGGATCGAGGAATCCATTTTTGAGATCTATTTTTATTTTTGAGCACCACCAGAGGGAGCTTTCGTTCATTTTTTAATTTTATCGTTTTTTTTTGGGTAAATTTACGAAATTTTTCGTGTAAATTGACGAATATTTGACTTTCTCATAAGACAACCCAAAACTTTAAATAGCCCAGAGTGTTTAGCGTTAAAAATGATGGGGGAAGGGGGGGGGGTTATTCATTCACGACCTATATCGAATTTAAGACAAAGAGTAAACAAAGCATATTTTACTTTATTTTTTTCTTCTAAAATTCAACATAACAAATAATAAAAGCATATAAAATGTAATTAATAAAAAAAATTAATTGAATTCAGTAATTAAGAAACAAAACGAAGAGTTTTAGGAAATAAACGCGAAGGAGTTATTTTTGAAAGTCTTTCTTGCTGTCAAGTCTAGCGAATTTTTCACGACTTTCTAATGTCACCGCCATAACTCCTTCTCGATTATGTTCTAAAACTCTTTTGGATACACTAGCCAGCAATTGAACATGTCTTTCCGTTCCTTGTATGTGTACTGGAATTTTCGGATCAGGCAGCGGTGGATCAATGTCTTCTAAATATTGTTGTAGATATTCATAAGGAATATTTCGAGTGAATGGTGGTTCGAATAAGATTGAATTATCATTCATGTCAATCATATTCGTAAAATCTGTGCAATTGAAGTTTATGATAGGCTTTTTATAAACTCTCAGTAGCATCGGATCTTCCACATGGTTACGGTAGTGTAAAATTTTTTTTAGAGCTAAGTCGCGTATTTTTTTTTCATCGTCGAACAACATTGCCAATAAAATGTTTTCTGAATGAGCATAATACGAGTTTTCTTTAACAACATTATTTACAATTTGGCTTAAATTCGAATCCAAATATTGAGTCCAACGTATGAATTTTCTCTTCAATTTCTGTCTGGTATTCCGGTATCGTAGATCTTCTGTCATTATGTTGATCCATCATAAACTCTTTCAACTCTTCTGGAATCATTCCACATGAGCATAGAGCAGCTTTCAAGTCACATTTACATTTCCCAATGTAAAATAATTCTTTTATGGATCGTAAGAAAGATGTGAGACTGGAGCCTTTTGCTTTGCATTTATCTGCAGTGTAGTATTTGTCAAGCAAGGTATTCAATTTTCTAACAATATTTCGTTTGCATATAATTTCAATATTTAGTTTGCTCCAAATTCCAATCAATTTGTCTGTCACTTGAGGAGTAAATGTTTTATATGAAAATATTTTACTTTGCATTTTAGCACGTTCGGCCAAGAAAAAATAGCATCTTAAAATATCCTGTTTAGTTGGCAGATTCAGACCAGTCAAATCAGAAGACATACCAAAAGCAGGAACATCGTGAGAAGGCATATGTTTCAAACTACTTTCGGTACTTATTGATGTTGGTGCGGCTTGTGATGTTGACGGCAATAGATCCATGTTTAAAATTAAATATTAATTAATTTATAAATATTAAGATTTTCCAGCTAGATTTTGAGGTTTTCTTCCTTCAAAAGCTGGTGAAAATGTGATTTAGGTCTTAGCTTGAAATCTATCGATTTTATTTTTAGAAAAGCTGGAAAAAGGAACAAAATGTATGGAATATGATTTAACAATTTATAATTCGAGTATGTATTTTGAATATATTCAATACAAAGTCAAAAATTCGTCTATTTCCACAACAGTATCGTATATTTTTCCAAAAAAATGTACGAAAGCGCCCTCTGGCGGCACTCAAAAATAAAAATTAATGTCAAAAATGGATTCCGCGACCCAAAAAACCCCCACATACACATTTGGCTAAAGGAAATAGCATTTTTTTGCCTCTATTCTCGAATATTTCTAGAAAAAATACCTATTTTGAAAAAGCCGGGGGCTCGAAATTCATTTTAGAGCTATGGTTTCTTTGGCAAATTTGCTTAGAATGACCCATAGAATAAGAATCACGATGAGCCTTTGGGTCGAAAAAATTTGACCCACCCTATATATATATATATATATATATATATATATATATATATATATATATATATACATATGCAGGGTATAACTTGGTCGACCCTAGCCGACTGAAAGGTGATTTTAATTAAAGCTATTTTTTTTTATTGCCAATAAGCAAAATGTGGGCTTGGTGGCTAATATTTCGTGAGATAACCTTTTTGTTTGATGACAACTTGACATCGGCGCTATAGGCTTGATTAAACCTCGATATCGTTCGGCTGGTATTGATTCCCAAGACTTTTTAGCTTCTTCGAAATGATGATATTTTCGTGATATTTTTACCACTAATTTCCATTTTCAAATCATTCCATAAATGTTCTATTTAGCCGTATGTTTTGTGTCGTTATCTTGTTGGATTCTTCAAATAACGGGCATATTTTCTTCGGCCCATGGCAGCATAACATTTTGAGGAATCTCAACATATTTTTCTTTCGATAAAATATCATCAATTCACCAAACCGGACCAACACCATTCCAGGAGAAGCATCCCCATACATTTATGGATCCTCGGCCATGCTTAACGATCGGCGACACATATTTTGGGTCAAGTTCAGCATTTTTTAGGCATCTTAGATACATTCTATCATCAGGACCTATGCGATTAATTTTAGTTTCATCACTCCAGACTATAAATTTCCATTAATATTCAGTCCAAGCTGCGTGTTCTTCAGCGAATTCCAAACGGCGTTTTCATTGGTTAGACGTCATCAAAGGTTTCTTGCGTGCGATTCTTCCATGAAGGCCAGATTCAACCAAACGACATGCAACAGTACGTTTTGATATGGATATGGGTCCATTTGTGATATTTGTTTTATTTTCTTGTCGATGAAATGCGATGTTTTGCGAGGTCGCTTCTTGTGTGGAATGTTCATATGAGTCTTATATTTATTTTCGGAATTGGCTAATAGCATTAAAAACCATCTCTTTCGAACATTTAATTTGATTTACAATTTCCTGATATGAAAATCCTGCGGCTTGAAGCTCAATTATTGCTTTTCTATGGTCTGTAGTAGAACTCTTCGATTTACCCATATTTACTACCTTATGGACACTCAAATTTTATTCAAAACATTTTCTTTATTCTTTTAAATATATAATTTTATCTGGTTCTCACAATTATGAAAAATTATATATGTAGTTTAAATGTAACCACATTCAGCGAAAGCTACTTGATGTAACGGGTCATTTTTGAATGAAGGAAATAAGAAGAGACTTAAAGCGAAAAAAAATTCAAACTGAAATCAAAGAACGCGAGAAAAATATTTTAAAGGTATCGTTTCTAATTAGTTGACAAAAGCTATATATATATGTATATATATATATATATATATGTATATATATATATATATATATATATATATGTATATATATATATATATATATATATATATATATGTATATATATATATATATATATATGTATATATATATATATATGTATATATATATATATATATGTATATATATATATATATATATATATATATATATATGTATATATATATATATATATACAAGTATATACATATGTATATATGTATATATATATATACAAGTATATACATATGTATATATGTATATATATAGATGTGTGTGTGTGTGTGTGTAATACACACCTAATGTCGGGTTTTGTCGAATGTTTGCAAAAGTGTAGGTCTCAACAGTGACGTGCTGTCCAAAACCCAATAGATACTTCGTCTTGCCTTCATTGGCTGTAAGACCCATTCGACACGACTCTTTTTTTAACTCTGAGAATGCTGCACTGGTTGCTCGCGTGTTTATGCCGATTACGTCAATATCGTCGGCCAACTCCAACAGCATGACACTTTTGTTGAAGATAGTGCCATTATGTAGATCAGCAGCTCGTATTATTTTCTCCATAATAAGATTGAAAAAGTCGCACGATGACCAAACACCTTGTCTGAAACCCCGTTGGGTATTCCAGGTCTTAAGTCACACTGATGACGTCCAATCAGGTTGTTAAGCATAGGCTTCAATTGTGGAGTCTCATTTCTTATGTACGGAACAGAGAACATTGGGCCTCCAATCACCGGAGCTCATCGCCTCCGGTCTTAAACAATTCGGCACGCAGGCCATGAGCACCTACAGCCTTGCTGTTTTTCAGCCTAGAAATTGCCTCTCTGGCCTCTCTGATCATCCATGTTTGGGGTGTTCGGAAAATCTTCTCTAATGGCGGAATTATTCGAAGCGTCGCCATTCAATAATATGGAGAAATGTTCGCAGCTGTATCCAGATTTCAAGAACTATTGCAGTCTTAGGAAACAACATTGAGCGCATTTGTGACATAATACGCGTTTAATTCTAAAAAAAGTGGACGAAAATTGGCCCTCTAGGATGGTGTTTCTCACGCGCACCGATGATGGTTATATGTCCGAAATCCTGAATTCATTTTCCATAATAATACATAATTATGGAAAATAATATTAATATTGGATAATTCCAACTCTTAGTTACACTACAAACGAGAATGTTATGTCAGAAAAAATGTTTGTATGATTTTTATTTTACCCTTCTTATTACAGCCTTCTACTGTTTTCTTTAAACTAAAAATGTAATAAAAACTCTACATTTGAAAAAAACGAAACCTCTCATGCTTTAAAAAGAAAAATGAAATAATCGGATTCGTACACATACATAAATCAACATTCTACTGCTTTTTAACACCGGATAAAAAATTATAAGCCTTATAAGTTATGGGGTTTTGTGAAACGTTAGATAATTTAATTACATATGGGGAAATCTTAATAAAACAGTGCGCATGTCTTGTTAGTGGAATCGTTAGAATTTCGGTGCCATGAGGTGAGCATGCGTCATATTAAAGTGGCTTCTTCGAAAAAATAGTATCATTGGAAACATAAATATTTGATATATTTGGACATATTTGTTTTGGATATTCTACTAAATCTGCAGCTGACTGAGAGTTAATTTTTGGCGCAAAAGTTGCTTAACTAGCTCTTCTTTTCAATGTACCTTCAATCCTTGAAATACTTCGAAAACGTTAGATACAATTTCCTAAAGACACATCATGTTATTTTCATCATTCATGCGCTGTAAATAGCTTATATGTTTATCTGAATCCATTTCCGGGAGATCATCAACAATTGACTCAAGCTTTTTTCATTGCAGCTTTGACATTTAGGATTCGACATCGCAAACTACCAACTTTAGGCAGCGGTTTGGTAAAAACGTTATTTCCTTTAGCAAAATGCTTACGTATTCATGCTATATGCAAAGACAAATGTTCTTAGGTGTTTCATGACGAAGAAGGACATGAGAAGGCGTAGCTGAAAACATTTGTCTAAATTAACACACAAGTACCGTTTTTCAATTTTCATCTTTTCTTCTTTTTTAACAATCACATAATTTTTGCGGGGCTACTCTCTTTTTAGTTCTACGTTCCTCAATTTCTTCAATCTTCATGCCCTGCGTCGTTTTTACTATTCTGCCTGTATTCCTAGCAAAGTATATTAATCAAAATCTCAAAAACAAAATGAAAAGCTTCATTTTTCAAATTCAAAATTCAATTTCAAGAAATCTTTTCGCTTTTGTGTTACAACAAAGAAAGATATAACATAAAAGGTTTTGAGAAAACATTTTGTTGTGTTTGAATAATGCCGTTACCGTTTATTCGGTAACTGATACTGCAGCCAACTTTGAAAGTTTCACAGCATTAAAACAAGCAATGTTAAGTTTCAGCAAACACTTTTTCGCAAAGATAATAATACATACTTAAATAATAAATAAATATATTAACATAGAATTTCAACTTACCTTTAGTATTAACTATTGCAAAATTTTAAGAAAATTGCTTCAACAAAACAAGTAGTTGATGACAAAGAAATAGCGTACTCTTAAATATTTTATGCGTATCTCTTGGGCTTTAAACAAGACAAATTTGAGCAATTCTTGATATAGTCGTTGTCGTCGTGTCGCAAAAATATCAAGACCGCTTGTTGATTGTATCGAACATGAACATAGTGTAGATATGTATGTATGTACAAGAATTTCGATTTGTTCCGATGATGGAATAAAACACACAATATTATTTGAAAATTCATAATGTTAAAGTGTTCAAAATACACTAGAACGCAACTGTCTTCGGTTGCCCATTTCTCTTTATCGCCACTGCACACGCACTATGAAAACAGTATGAATGATAGAAAATTATTCTGTAACTGTCATATACAACAAATAACACAACAGGAACAAAACAGTCGTATGGATTATCTGAATATCAAGCAAAATAAGAATATACAAGATGTTTGGAACAAACAGCGACCTCATACCATTTGTACAATTTTTGTTTGCATAATTCTCCATGAATTTCGAATAATATGTGAAGTTTTTATGACCTTTAGCATTTTAAAAATTCAAAGTGTCTTGCATATTAATACGATATGCAGAAGAGGGATGGTGTGTCCTTATAGATATGAAAGATACTTATAGATGGCGTGAAATGGTAAATAGACGTTTACACCACACATATTAGCATTTGTCATGGAGGTATGGGATTACTCCCGCGTAACACATTTTACGTTATTTTCCGCGTGCTCACGCACTCAAGCAGCAATAACACTTACAATTGGAGCATATGTACTTTGCAGCGTACATTTGTCTTGATTTGTAAAGCACACTGTGCTATATGTTGGGATACGATAATTGTTATTTTTATAACTGGGCTTGAGTTGGTTTTAACTAAGGTTTTAGTGTATATGATAATATCGCGATACTCTTTAATGGTCCATTGTCCCTTGTATTCTTAAAGAAAGCGTTCGAGTTCTATTCGTGTGAATTGTTTGAGACAGAATTTTTTTCGATCGATAAATCCGAAACTTCGTATATGGTAAATTTCCCAGTAATTGTTTAGCGAAACGTACTGATCTAAATAATGTTAATTTCTAGTGCGTTTTCTTTTGCAGGAATAGCTTCGCTATTAATTGGAGTACTTTTCCCAATAAATGTCCTAGTAAATGATCACTTGATCCCACGGTGTATTATATCATTTCTGGAGTTAGATCGAACAAATCTATATCAATGTTCAATATTTATATATATATATATATATATATATATATATATATATATATATATATATATGTATGTATGAATGTATATATATATATATATATATATATATATATATGTATGTATGTATATATATATATATACCAGGTGTACAAGCTTAAATCCGGTGTTTTCCGGTAAAAAAAACACATATTTTTTCATAGAAAGCCACAATTTTATTTATTCAAAGTATTTGCCCTCACTAGCTATACATTTTTCTCATCTCTCGGGCAATTTGTGTATACCATGCCAAAAGAATTCCTCATTTTTCGAGACAAACCACTCGTCAAGCCATTTTCCGACACCTTCTTACGAATCGAAGTGCTGTTCGGCGAACGCGTGACCCATCGACGAAAACAGGTGATAGTTAGAAGGGGCCAGGTCTGGTGAATAAGCGGGATGAAGTAGCACCTCCCAATTGAGTGTGTCCAACGTGTGCGATGGGGCGTTGTCGTGGAAAAAAATCAGCTTCTCATGTCTTTGTTCATAACCAGGCCTTTTTTCACCCAAAGTCCGGCGCAATTTCACTAGTTGTTGGTGGTAGCGGTGAGCATTGACAGTTTCACCAGGTTTCAACAGCTCGATGACACCCTGCTGATCCCACCAAACGCACAGCATCGTCTTGCGTCCAAAGCGATTTGGTCTTGGAGAAGAAGTTGCTGGTTCGCCGGGATCGACCCACGATTTTTTTCGTTTAGGATTCTCAAAGTATACTTTTCATCGCATCTCACCAGAAGATGCAGGAACGACTTTCTTTTTTGTCTAGCAAGCAACATTTCGCATGTGTTTTGACGCTCCATCTGCCTATAGTTCAATTCATGGGGTACCCATTTTCCAATTTTTTGAATCTTCCCCATGGCTCGTAAACGTATGGAAATGGCTTGTTGAGTAACACCTAACTGTTCGGTAAACATTTTTTGCGATTTTGTCGTCCTCATCCAAAAGAGCCTGCAAATCATGGTCCTCAACTTTTCTGGGTCTATTTTCACGCGTCTTGTCACTCAAGTCAAAATGGCATTCTTTGAACCGACCAAACCAGTATTTGCAAGTGGTTTACGATAGCACACTGTCTCCAGAAGCATTCTATGGGACTCAGTAGCAGATTTCTTCAAATTGAAGCAAAAAAGTAGAGCTTCCCGCATATGCTCTTTTTCTGGCACGAAACTAGACATGATTATACGAGGAAAAATGTATGCTGTTGTATGAAATCACTGATGATGTTTACTAATTGATGTAAACAGATGTCGAACTCATAAAAAACAGTCAATAATAGATCAATATGCTCACTAACGCCATCTACGAGCAAACAGCGGATTTAACCTTGTACACAGCTTGTATATATATATATATATATATATATATATATATATATATTATATATATATATATATATATATATATATTATATATACATATATATATATATATATATATACATATATATATATATATATATTATATATACATATATATATATATATATATATATATTATATATACATATATATATATATATATATATATTATATATACATATATATATATATATAAATTATATATACATATATATATATATATAGCAAAAATCTTCCTCCAAACCCTCGTTGTAGGTGGCGGCTGGAATTTACTGTTTAGAGGCAGTCATCTAAAGAATGTCTCTAGACTAGGATGGGTCTTCGGATCAGTAGAATTGAGGCACCCACATTAGAGCTGGTTAATTCTTTTGCACCCAGATCGTATAGGAAAAAAGGAATCTATGGATAATTCTAAGCAAATCCGACCAAGAAACCATATATCTAAAATTTACTTTGACCTTCCGCATTTTGACAAGAAAATATTGCTACCCATTAAAATAAATAATTTTTTTACTATTTATAAATGGTGGGCTATGAAGGGATTAATATTTTAAGCTTGAAAAATTTATTTTTTTATATTTGATAATAGTAATTGTAACGTTGTATATAAAATAACTGATATATATATTTTCAAATCACGTTATAATTATAAATATGAAAAATTTTTTACCTTCAAGGGTAGAGATATTTTCTTGTCAAAATGCGGAAGATCAACGTAAATTTTAGGCATATGGTTTCTTGGGCGAATTTGTTTAGAATTATCCATAGATTACAATTTGGCGGCCATACAAATTGACGCGACCCAACCCATACCCTCCCTTCCCCCCATCCAATGTTTCCATCCAGTTGAATTAAGGTGTAATACGGTAATCAATACACAGTCGTGAATGGAGTGTATACACAGGTATTAATTAGCCTTGTGTATACAATGCGGAACTTCGCACAGATGGACCACCCTTTTTTCGCAACTATGTGATTTTATGGACAATAAAAAACAGCAACAACAAGCATAAGCTATCAAGAGTGGCAGCAAAGGCCCTAGATAGAACAAGCTTGCCCTCTACCAGCGATAGTTCGACGTCGATCGGACTATTATATACAGTACCAAACTATAGGGACCATCGATCTACGAAGCTTGTCTTGGGAAGATTTCGCTCAATACCAGAAAATGATGACTCTGATAAACAAAAGATTCATGGTATGGGTTAACAATATTGTTAGCAGTACTCCACTGCCAAAAAACGCACCGATAAAGCGTCAACGATGCTGACAAACCGGTTGCAGAGGCCCCACTGCACGACACACTGCGAACACATATTAATAGTTGATAGGAGTGATCCTGACGGCTTTATCATTGCAGCTATTTGGAGAGTGCTGGAAGGCTACTAAATTTGAGAACATCATAATATACTACTATGTTGGGTGCCTGGACACAAGGGTGTCAAGGGGAACTACAAATCCGACGAGCCAGGTTCGATAGAATTTTTTTTCCATTTCAGTTTGTATTATAATATAGTTCTGCAAATCGCATAATTTCTTCATTCCTAATTTCCTTTTCCGGGTAATTTATTAAACTACCTATCGCGGTATAAAATGACTCTCTCTTACTAACTCTATTATCAACTGATGTCGGCGAGAAACAAATGATGATTCACTAATTAATTGTTTACACATGAAACATTGCACATTAAGCGAAGAAATAATGACTGTAAACTAATAAACCTTCAAGAAATTATCCTTGAATTGATAACATCCTTCTTTTTTCGAGGTTCGTGTCCTCTTACTTGATTAAAATAGAATTGAGTTATTGAAATTATGGTGAAATCATCAAGTGAAAATTATCTATCATCTATGATTTATTTATTATCTATCATTTATTTTTCACAATTCATGTTTAACACCTGTCGCTATATACACTGCAATCGGCTATGTGCGAGTAGTTAGTGTGTGAACATTGTTAGACTTGCAATTAAACAAAACCCCCGTAGTAAACGTGTGTAGCCAGCGACGAATTAGCGATTTCACTAGATTTTACTTTTAAATATACTTTATTCGCTTTCAATTTTCAAGTTTAACAATTGCATGTCCAAGGAAAGGTAAAATTATCTAATTCTTTATTATATTCGCTAGCCAAGTCAGTAGTTCTGAAACACAAACTTACTCCTATAATTATTCCCGAAAAAATTAGAAAAGAAAATTAATAATATATTCGTTCTTGCAACGACGAAAAGCATACTGTAAATTATTTGATATTCGCGTAAGCATATATAGTAAAGCCAAGCAACAAAATTAAAAATCGAATTTCAATAACGGGATAGTCGCAATTTGTGCGAATGGATATAAAAACAGGAAGTGTATAGTCTGATCCTGGTTGAATCAGATCTTGAGGTTCCGCAACACGGCTAATTATTTCTTAAGTGTACTTAAAATAAAATAAAAAAAGAAGAAAAGAGTAAGGGTATTTACCATACCATATTTTGAATTATAAACATATTTAATTATAAACAAGACCACCTGCAGATAAGAAAAAACTAAAAGCACTTACAAAAGAACTCAAAGAGATACTTTACCATGAACGAAACACTTTGATCCATCATTATCTCAGTAATCTCAATGCGGCACAGCTACAGAACACTCTCTCTGGAAAGCAACTAGCAACCTAAAGAAACCCATGGGCCAAAAGAAACCTTAAAAGGTACAATTGCACTTAAAGAGACTATTGAAATTGCATGAAATTGATCCCCCATCCAATGTAAAAACCATCAGATGAAAATATTCTAAATCTGAAGTGAAAGCAGCTAGCGATAAATTAAACATCAAAATTTACCCTGGATATGAAAGAATAACGTAGTTGACTTACTTATTTAATAATTATAACATCTGAGTGGGTGCCGTATCTCAGTGGTTAATGTGTTGGCCTTCTGATCTGCAGGGTCCAGTCCCCGGATGAAACATAATATGGAAATGATTTTTATTTTGAACGGTTTCCACATGTTGGCAAGCAATTGGCAATTCTTCCGGCAGTAACAATTTGCTATGAAAAAGCTTCTGAAAGAACTTTGTGACAAAGCTCAGAAAAAGTGATGTCGCAAGAGTTCTGCCGTTCGAAACCGGCTAAAATAAGTAGGTCTCTTCTAATACTGTTCAAAATTTAACACGCACAACAGTAATGGAAGAGAAACTCGGCCAATGAGCCCTTCGGGGCGTATAAGTGCCACATAGTATTTATTAATTTTTTAATATCTGGTTGCGTACCTCCACAATGGAAAGTATCTCAATCCAGGGAAAAACGTGATATACCATCGACTCTTCTGCACTAGACTTCCTCTAAACTCTAAAGAGGGCTAGAGATGATTCCTGGCTGGCTAAAAAATGGGAGAATCAAGTCCAATGGAACAAAGCCAGCCCAGGTGACATTCACTCTCAAACTCAACGATACAAATATATCCCAAAGAGGTAAAACCAAATATCTTGACATGCAATTGACCTGGAAAATACATATATTACCCAGCGAAAGGCTCTCAGAAGCTTAAACTGGTTAAAAAATCAAAACTTCCAATTCTCAATCAACAGAAAATTGCAACTCAGCAATTTTAAAGCCCGTCTATGTCTAGATATTCAGTTGTGGGACATTACAGCTACCTCCGACATTGAAATGCTGCAAAGGTTCCAATAAAAGGATGATTGTAAATGCGACTTACTATGTCAGATATAACCAAATCCATCGTAACGTTAAAATTCCCACAGTCTTCCAAGAAATAAAGACGCATGCTGCATCATAAAATCTAAGACTCCTAATATTAGATTTAACTTAACACCTTCATCCGCCTGAAGAGAAAATCTACAAAGATCTTGCTAATGGGATACAGTTAAGGAATGGTTGCACCTCTGGGTGTATTTCATAAAAGACCTCAAACTCCAAGCAAACGTGTAACAGACTGCAATAAATAATTCAATAACAAAAAAAAAAAGATATAAAAATATAATATAATATAATATAAACGTTGGCCAATCGATTGAATTGTTGTCATCTAAATATTATTATAGATCCTACCACTACATCGAACAAAAGATGGCACTGATAATTGGAAAACAGTTACACAACGATTGTTGGCAAGCGAAAAATTTCTACGAATTTTTGTTCCCGATAGGCCTAATTGTGTTTAGACGTAGATATTTATTTTATAGAAAAAAATTTTTGTTAATTGATATTTCATTGATACTAGACCAAAAAAGAAAAAGGTTCATATCAAATTTTTTGAAATTGTTAATTGTTTGGCGTTAGGTGAAAATCGTTTGAGAGAATACAACTTTTCTTTCATCCACTGAATCCACTGAGTAAACTGTAGTAAAATATAGTTTGAACATAACTAAGTCTTACAGCTTCTATATATTAAATATTAAATATTGCTATTATTGCTATTTTTATTCATTCATATTTTCAGCTCTTCAGCGAAATATCTACAGTTTAATAGCAATTGGCTACCGGCAATGTGACACGCGTCCATATGCACTGTTATGAGTGTATGCACTGCAGGGTGGCATTGTATGTATTTATGTGAATACTTTATACGAGTATCTGCATATGCAAATTTTTCCACGATATCATCATACGAAAATATGTAAGCACCAACTGCCATAAAAGTGATTGAGTTAATTTTTTATAATTTATTAAACTGTTATTCCACTCCCAGCCGTGAGCGCTTACTGACTGATTATCAGTGATAAAGGGTTATCCATTTTGCGGTTTCAAAAGTAAATGTAAATAAAACAGATATAAAATATTTTTTATTATGATATTTCTTTTTTATTATAAAATTTGAACGTTGACATTATGTGTGAAATACTACATCATTTAAATGACCACCACGTGGATTGTTGCAAGCATCGATTCTTTTGAGGTAATTTTCGACCACTTTTTGACACATATTGGGCGGTATCTCAGCCATAACGTGACGAATGTTGGTTTTTAGGTGCTCAAGAGTTAAAGGTTTATCTGCATAAACACGGTCTTTCGCGTAGCCCCACAAAAAAAAGTCAACCGGTGTCAAATCGCATGATCTTGGTGGCCACTTGATATCGCCACGACGAGAAATTACGCGGCCAGAAAATTTCTCTTGCAATAAAGCCATATTCGCTCGAGTTGTGTGGCATGTGGCATCGTCTTGTTGAAACCACATATTCTCTAAGTCGTATTCTTCAATAGCAGGCAAAAAAAAGTCGGTTATCATATGACCATAACGCTCCGAATTGACGGTGACAGTCGTTCCATCGTCGTTTTCGAAGAAGTAAGGTCCAATCACACCTCCGGACCAAAGAGCGCACCAAGCAGTGACTTTTTGTGGATGTAGTGGCCTCTCTTCAATTACTTGAGGTTCTCAGAACCCCAAATACGACAATTTTGTTTGTTAACATACCCACCGA
Organism: Megamerina dolium; assembly: GCA_963854835.1. Classification (NCBI taxonomy): domain Eukaryota; kingdom Metazoa; phylum Arthropoda; class Insecta; order Diptera; family Megamerinidae; genus Megamerina; species Megamerina dolium. The sequence goes on from OY978525.1 coordinate 72,638,178, forward strand.
GTGAGAAATGTGCTTCGTCGCTGAAGAAAATTTTGTTCGAAAAATCGCCGTCCACCGCCTGTTGTTCAAGCACCCATTCGACGTATCTACGACGTTGTGAATTGTCAGCTGGCTTCAGTTGTTGTGTGAGCTGGATTTTATAAGGATGTAGGTGTAGATCCAAATGCAAAATACGCCATAATGTGCCGTAAGACAGTCCTAATTCCTGAGAACGACGAGGAATCGACACATTCGGGTCTTTGGCAATACTTTCACTTACAGCAGCGCTATTTTCGGTGGTACGAGCGAAACGATGATGCACAGGCCTTACAATATCTGTAACCGATCCAGTCTCTTCAAATTTCTTCACAATTATGCCAATTGCTTGCGTAGTTGGACGATTATGTAAACCATAATCTCCTCTTAAAGCACGATATGTGGCTGTGGCAGAATCACCATTTTTGTAGTAGGTTTTTACAATTTTAATGCGTTGTGCGATAGTTAAGCGATCCATTTTCGCAAATGTCAGACTTTGAACTGAAAAAGAAAGAAACAATTTTAAACTGTTTTAACAATTCAGTTTGACAGATGTCGAATTCTAGCCCTATACTTTTGAAACCGCGAAATGGATAACCCTTTATAAAATATCAACTATTCAACTGTACACTAGCACTTCATTCTCACGAGCTTATCCGCTTTGGAGTTTTCCTACGCAACACAGCACAGTATGTTTTCTCCTCTGCAGCTGGTTAATGGCAGAATTTGACTTCAAGAGGCTTTTATGGAAGCCTGGGTATCACACAGAATATAAATGTCTCTCAAGATACATTGTTCTCCTTGATCTAAGCTAATGCAGTTTTTATTGCTTGGACTTCTGCCTCAAACACACTACAGTAAACAGGCAGTCTAAATTTTATATTCATATTACAAAATTCCTAAAAAAACACTTCCGCCTACCTTTCCATCCAGACTGAAGCCGTCTGTAAAAATGTGGGTGTAATTCGGCAAGAAACCCTCTTCCTTTTAGATAAGTGTCTGGTTTCATATAGTCAAAAGTGGTTTCGGTACGAAAGTGATATAAAATGCTAGTTTAAAGGCTCTTAGCGTAGGGCTTTAAGCCTTAAGGCCAAGTTGGCCGAAAGGACCAACGTCAGTCTTGGCTTAAGTGTCCCTATAATGAGAATATATTACAGGTGTAAAGTTTTGTGTTGGCCACGGTACGTAGTTATTGTCGGTGTATCAAAAGTGGGTGTATTGATTTTTGAATGAATGTGAAGAATCGTTCAGCACTAAAAATTACATTACATTACATTACATATTATTTTTCGCATTTTCTTCCTTTTTTATTTTTGTTAATTTGTAAAGAAAAATTGTATACAATCGCGAAATAATTAATTATTTGGTGGTTTTTGGTGGAAAATCCAGTTTTTTCCCCGAGGCGGCCTAGTGTACAAATGTATATATTGCATTTTATATTCATTATATCATATGCATAACAACGACCCATTAATACTTTATTGATTCATATTAAAAATGACTGCAATTACTGCTAGTCGCATCAATAGCAACACATACAATTAAATATGTGCTACAATAGTCTAACGAGCAGAGCAGCATCCGACTACCACTGAAACTATCTTAAATTAATACTCTTGGAAGGAAAATAATAACCATAACTAAATATCATGATATTGAAACGACCGAAAAGTCAAAAATATTACCACTATTTAAACTGAATCTTTTTAAATCTCAATCACAAATAGACACACATACACATATACTAATACAACAATTTCCATTAAAATCCCCTGCAAAAAATGCGACTTGTCCGGGATTTGTACAGAATCAGTCGCAAAGGAATATGAGACTAATCGCACTTTTGATCTCTTCATATGGAATTGACTGTTCGCTTTTTTCGAGCATGTCCTATGAAAAGAATAATTGTACCCTTTTATACCCAATCGAATATAAATGTAGATTAGAAGTACGGTTAGAAATTTTCATTCAATACATTATAGTCCTCAATTATATTTTCAGTTCAATTATTTGACAATTTACTCATCGTCACTATTCGAATCAAAATAATGTATTTTCATTCATTGCATTATAAATCCCGATTAATATGTTTCAAATTCAAATTAACAAATAAAATTTACGTATCTTCTGCTACTCTCCTCTGATTCGAACCTGGGTACCCAACATCGTGTGTTTTGTTATCGTATGTTTTATCACCGTCGCTCTACTAGCCACGCTAACCTTTAATATATGATTGTTGACTTAAAAGCGAATCACTTGAAAGTGTAGAAAATCTCTAAATATATTAATTAATTTAAAAATTGATCCAGAAAAGATTAATCCCGGATTACTCGCTTTTTAGATTAGTCGCTCAATTTTTTGCAGGGTTGTATTGATCAATACACACCAAATACACAGACAAATAATCTGCCCCATAACAACGTTACCTACTACATCATAAAGGACATATCGATACGATTTTTATGCATTACAAAAACTTACATCATATGTATGTATCGTATGTAATTTCCCCAACTTTGAATCTGATGAACCTAAACACTTCGCCACAGGTCGTTCGCAACCCTCGCTAAGATATATTGTGATATTATTGAATGTTGGTTTTTATCAACCGAAGACATTAGGTACCTTTGAGAGTGTAAACCGAAAGGAGTTACTTTGCTTTATGTAGAACAGTAACCGAACTGGTGGCACCAGTTATTGCGAATTAATCGAACTAAAAAAGGGTCTAAAATGCCATTCATACTGTAGACGATTTACACGTTGGAATGGTGAATATATTGGATATGGCCACATACACTGTGTATGTATGTACATGCATATGTAGTTGTATAAAACATTCATATATATAGAATGAGAAATTCGCAATGGATAAAATGTGAATGTTATGTAAGTAATGTTGTTTAAATGCGATGGTCGTGTGGAGCGGGAAAATAAACTCTAAACTTTACAGGAATCCGCAGTTAAACACTACCAGTCTACTATAGAAATTTATGGCATATTCGAAGGATCACGTTTCATCTTCAAGCGAATCAAAAAGAGCAGATAATAAAAACAAGGAAAAGCAGAAAGAAATAATATACCCGACACCAAAAGAGGCTTATTAATTATTCAAAATATCTTCACATGTATGGAGCACAATGTGTGGAAGATAATAATGAATAAAATACTACAAACATTTTTATTTTTATTATCTTTTTTTTTTAACAACCGGCTGTAGTAAAAGCATATTTATGTATGTATATTCTCATAGTGAGTAAGGGAACCCGAGATGTACCGACAGTTCACCGATGGCAATAAACGCAAGTATGTATCGACGATAAATAAGTTAAATTTTTAAATTCGACTGTGTATAAATTGGATTTTGTGGCAGCAAGGACTATGCATATAATATATTAAATGCGCAATTGGCACAACTATTGGGAGTATAAATAAGATCATGCGGTTTATTTTCGAAAATTGAAATGTAATTGTGAAAAATTAGTTATACATTCATGTTCAAAGTATTGTTGTCGCTAACAATTACTTTTTCCCATCTTTCTGAAGTAAAATTTAGAAAAATTATTTTCGTAAAGGAGCTTATTTATAAGTAAGTCTCTCAAATAACGTTGAAGATCTATTTAAGAAACTTAAACACTTAAAAAACAAAACATTAATTAAAATGGGCCTTAATTTCTGCTCAGAACATAATCGTAATTATCATTTTTCGTGCTTTATTGTTCCCTTGGCTAATGCACAACAATATCAATATGTAATCAATTTTTCTGGATTCTCTATAACTCGGGCGCAACGGCTGGGCATACTTTGGCTCAAAATTTTCGCATAGTCTGCTCGAAAAATGCGCCATTGAAGTTGAATGAAAGCGCCGAGCTGCTTCAAATTTCTGAATGTTTTTTCCCAAACCTGGCCTTGATGATGGCGTAACATTTTCAATTGGATTGCAGTCTGTTGACTACGGCGGACAAATCGTTTGATGAATCTCACGTCGCTCTTTCCACGCGGTGCACAAACGACTTTTGTGTTTTGGATCATTGCCTTCCAACAGAAGCCAATTGCGTTTTCTCGTACCATTAAGGGGGTCTTCTACCTTGTTGGTTCAAAAAATTCGATTTTTTTTTTTTTCAATTTTCCAACCCAGAAGGTGTTAGGAATATACCCTTAAAAGGATATAACTGAAATCTTATTATTTCGAGTTTTTCCGAGCCGTCGAAGACAGTTACGCGTGCTCTTATCGCAGCGCTCTTCGCGACCACCTAAAAGCTGGCCCATCGCGTTTTTCTAAAGTTATCTAACGTTCTATCGAATACCTGATGTATCTGTATCTATGTAATCTCTGTTATGCATGATAAAATTTTCGGTCCATTCAGTTTGAAAGAAAATTTAACGTCGGAAACATCCCGCTTGTTATATACATGAATATCTTTAAATGCGATTTCCCAAAAGTTGCGTTTTTGTAACTGGTTGACATGATATCTCGAAAACTAATTGATTGATTGATTGAAATTATATATCAAAATTTGTGAAAAACATGTGGCTATCGTCTGACAGATACTTTTTAGATTTTTTTTATTTAAACAATTTTTACAGATGTTTTTAACCCCGAAAACATTAAAAAAAAAAAATTTTTTTTTTAAAGTTGCCTGTTCTGCGAAATTTTCAAATTTTGAAAATGCCATCTGTCAAACGATAGCCAAGGTGATAAAAAAATTAAATCATTTTGGTTTTTTTGTTTCAGACGATTTTCATGAGCTATATCGTGTCAACCATTTGTGTATGCATTTTTTGCAAGGGACACTTCAAGGTCAAGTCACGGTCAAATCGAAGACAGTAAATTTTCAGTAAAATTAGTGTTAAATGTATTTAAATAAACAATTTGAATGCAACAAACCGCACCTCGATTGCGTTTTTAGTTTTCCTATAACTAATATTCAAAAAACAGTGTCAAAAATGAAGCCACAAGGTAGAAGACCCCCTTAAACTTAATCGCGGTGGTTAACAGTTCACGTTGATCAAATAGCACATATTTTCGGCGGTCAGTATTCTTGCGAATACGATCAATGTACCAAAACCAAACACGAAGCTTCTGTGGGTGCTGTGCGTTGTTCAGGGTTTTGTTGTGTTCAGTTCTGGTCAGTGATCATTCATCAGTGTAAATTACTTTGTTCCAAGGGTGCACTATGGGTAAAATTACAACTTTATTTGGCCAAAACCTCACAACCACAAAAACTCAATGCTTATTGAAGATTAGAGGTGGAATGGATAAGGTGGAAATATTCACAACTTCAAGAATTGACGGCACTCAGGGGGTTTCATTAAATTAAATTTATACAATTTGCTTCTGTATTTCAAATTTATTTAACTATAAGCGTTAACGAAGAAAGTATTATAAAAATAAGTGTGTAGTATTTGAATTCTCATGACAACTCGAACTATCGAATCCATAACTCAATATTAGCTATGTTTTCAATATGGGATGATTGTATTTCTTCATAACACTTTCTACGACCTCATTTTGCAACACAACAATTTGAGCAACAGCGTGTTTCAACAAGTTTAAGCAGAAGCAACGTCTATGTATGAAGAATATACGACGGCGGTCCCAGAACTACCCGACCTGACATATTGATGGTGGTTTGAAAAAAATTACTTTGGTGAAAAGTGGCAACCTTATAAAACATATGTTTAAAGTTTTAAGGCGCCACGTTTTTTTAGTATTTTTTTGGAGTCATCGCAAGTTAACCACCTCAGTGAATTTGTGAACATGGAATAATTGGCCACCGTTATGTAATTCAATGCTTTCATTTGAAAGGTCTCAGTCCAACGAATATTAAAGCCGAACTAGATCCTACTCTGGGGGAGTCTGCTCCTTCGTTTACGATCATAAAATATTGGGTGGCAGAGTTTAAACGAGGTCGTACGAGCTGCCAAGATGAACATCGCCAAATTTAGCTCCTTCGGATTATTTTCTATTTCCAATTTGAAAAAATTTTTTGGTGATAGAAGTTTTGCTAACAATGAAGAGGTGGAGTCTGGGGTAGATAGCTATTTTAATAAGCTAGATAGTTCATAATATAAACAGGGTATCGAAGCTATAGAATATCGCTGGGAATAGTGTATAGAGCTAAGAGGAGATTATGTTGAGAAATAAAGAAAAATTTTCCCAAATTTGTTGTGTTTTCTTTGTTAGGTCGGGTGGTTCTAGGACCGCCATCGTATATTGTTGTTTCTCATCTTATATTCCTTCCTCATATTCACGTACTGCTGTTTCATAAAACTATTTAGTAAAAAGCCCAAGGCTTCATTTGTAGAAAAAGCAATTAACTTATTTTATTTAAAAAATATTTGTTTTTTATTTCATTGGCTTGGCTTGGACTTGAGGCTCAGTGTTTTAGAATCTCGGCCAAATTAGCAGTTACACTTTTCGCGCTGAAGTTTTAGCTGCTAAAACTATTGATCCGCTAACTCCACCAGTTTGTTACATAATTTCGAAACTTCTCTTCTCTTCCCCAAAGAGTTTTCTTTATTAAAAGGAATCCGTGGAGGAACACCGTTTTAGCGTTTTCAATAGTTTCGCTTTTTCACTAGTCTTCAAATTTTGTCTTAAAACTTTTCAAATATCTTTGTACTTTTACCCATTTTGAATTGATATTTTTGGCAATATTCTAAGAATTTGTATTCAAAAGCTCTTTGTTGCTATCCGAAATGTTCGCACCTTCCGTATTTTCAAGTAAATGGTTAAAAAGGATCTGCATTCCACACTTTAAATAAGATCTCACTTTTATCATGGTACATGCCTACAAAAAAGAAATATGGTCCACGATATACCTAAGTCCTATCTTGGTTTTATGCAATGCATTTTAATGGAAATTGTTTTGATTGACTATAATAAACGAGTTTTAGGTATCATTCTCTATTAAATTAACTTGTTCAAGGATATTAAATTTTCTTCAATTCTTCAGTTCGAAGAAAATATTTATTTATATTAAACTTTTTACTCTTTTCCACTTGCGAAAATAAATATGTAATAATTGCTATTATTTGGCCACAAAATCTCACAGCTTATAAAGGTTGGCGTAATTGCAGAATAGCCCACCCAAAGGAAAAAAAATCTTTTTCGTATAGAACCTATTTTTGGCCATAAATTTAAGCTTGTGGAATCAACCAGAACTTTAGATGGTTATGTTTAGAGGTAGTGTTCATGTTCTGTATATAATAGGTATCTTCCTTATAATACGTAAAATTATTTCAAGTGTCGTGCAAAGTTTTCGGCGAAAAGAAAGAAAACGGTAAAATGCAATATTGATTTGTCGCTGAGAAATTACACTTTCTTCGACAAGTCAAAGTTGCCTATTAAAAAATTACTTGCATTCTCATATTTATGGCTGAAGATCAAGACGTAAGAATTCGTAATAAACGAAATTGACATTTCGCGCCATACGGACTTGGTATGGTCAAGTTTTTGTCAGCAAGTGGCATATGACGGCATTGTCACTAAGGATCAAAAAATTGGCGGAGTAGGAAAAACTGTAGAAATCGACCAATCGGGTAGTGGGTGTTCAGAGGTGTAGAGAGACGTAGCAACATCTGCTTTATTATCTCCGTGGAGAGGAGAGATAAGGAAACCCTGATATCTATAATCAAGGCCTGGTTTCATCCCGGCACAACTATTATGTCTGATTTTTTTAGGGTATATTTAAATTAAATTTCTTAGTCAATTAATAACAGTTTTATACTTAACAACTGTTTATCGGAGGAGGGTTTTGTACACTTTAAAGTGTACCTCTCCATAAACTTCAGAGACCCTGAAACTATGCAGCACCCACAACAACATAATTGAAAGGCTGTGGAGGCATGTGAAGCACTCAATGTCCCAATGTCACAGAAGTGAGAGCACACTTCGTTGGGTATTAGCTGAAGGCCGGCTATAGAGAAACCTTTTTCCGAAAATACTGATGATCGCCGTCGGGCCTATAAGAGTAATTTTTTGCGCCGGCTATCAAGAAAAACTTTTATCCAAAAATACTGATGGTCGCAAAAGAAAATTTGAAGACATACCGGTAATCCATCCATATAAATTTCATGAAGTATCAACTTAAAAAAATATTTACAATATATATATATATATATATATATATATATATATATATATATATATATATATATATATATATATATATATATATGAATGTATACATCTACGAGGGCGTATTGATAACGAAGCTACATAAGTAGGAAAAAAACCATTTTTTTTCAAAAACCATTTATTTCTCCTTTTACTTCGACACACTTAGTAAGACGATATTCCAACTTTTTTATACCATCTGAATAATACGATTTCGGGAACCCCTCAAAATACGCGTTAGTTTCGGTAATCACTTCTTCGTTTGAGCTGAATCTTTTTCCTGCGAGCCATTTTTTCAAGTTTGGAGACAGGAAAAAGTCACTAGGAGCTAAATCTGGACTATAAGGTGGATGATCAACCAATTCGAAGTATATTTCACGTAATTTTAGCATCGTATTTAATGCTGTGTGAACCGGTGCGTTGTCTTGAAGAAAGAGCACTTTTTTCTTCTTTAAATGTGGTCGTTTTTTCTTGATTGCATTATTCAATTGATCCAATAATGCACGATAATACTTTCCTGTGATTGTGTATCCTTTTTCAAGATAATCGATAAGCAATATTCCGAGTGCATCCCAATATACAGTGGCCATAACCTTGCCACCCGATTTCACTGCCTTCGCCTTCTTCGGATCACTTCCACCCATTGTTTCGATTGATTTTTGGTTTTAGATGTGTAATGGTGGAGTCTGACGGAGCAGACTCACCGTAATGTTTATCGAGCTTTTCTTTTTCTCTTTCGCCGTTTTTCCTTTCAAATAATAGTGTTTAATCACTGCACGAAATTCGCTTTTTTCCATTTTTCAAGATACACAAAAGTTGGTTACTTCAAGCGACTACAACAAATAAACTAATCGATGAATTTGGGTGAAATTTTAACAGCTGACGTTTGACAGATCGCAATTTCAAAAAAAAGTGTTTGTGTTTGTGCTGCATTTTTCGTGCTTAGGTAGCTTCTTTATCAATCCGCCCTCGTATATATATATATATATATATATATATATATATATATATATATATATATATATATATACACACACACACACACACACACACACACACACACATATATATATATATATATATATATATATATATATATATATATATATATATAATATTGTGATTATTTTCGAAGAAAAAACGGTATATGAAAAAAATATTTTACAAATTTTTTATTTTGGTCATAACTTTGAAAATATTAAAAATGGGTTATACATCGCTGGAAAGGTATTAAAAAGACCTTTTTTATTTTATTGTAAGGAAAAATTGCGAATTTACTTTGACCTCGAGCCACCCTTATATGGGCGTTAGCGACAAACAATTTTTGGTTTTTTTTATATTCACAAAAATAAGCTCTATGCAGTTGTTCCAAAATGTATTATAATAATTAACTGAGTACAAGTTCAAGGGTTTGCATTTTAGGGAACTTCCGTTACAAATCAAACATTATTTTTGATTTGTAATGCATAGATGAAAAATAATTTTTGATTTGTAATGCCTCATGTGTCTATTTTATAAAACCATTTATAGGGTTGCCATATCAAATACTTTATTATGAGGGGTTTGCCAAATGATGTCATTTTACCGATAGAGGGGTGTGTAAGTATTCAGTTGCCCAATACATGCTTTTTTCAACATGGATATCTGTCAACAAAGGTTTTTGCATCATGGAACTATATGTTAATCGATGTTGCAATAATCTTTTTCGTATTGTTGACTGCGATGCCTATATATTACGACTATGTAAGCGTTAGGAGAGTTGGCGCACTGAAGAACCTGGATTTTGTTCGAAGAAGTGAACAATTTGCTGATCTTAGCATGATGATTCTTACGTTTGGTTTGATTGGGATGGTAGTTTACATTTTGTTACGTTTCCATCACTCCACCCAATGCTGGGCGAATGACTTTGAATTTTTCATTTCTTTGGTATGTACAGCTTAGGTCATATACAAGTTTCTTTTTAAAAATTCAAAAAAATTAACGAAAATAAAAAAATTTCAGTATATTATTGCTTTATTCGAAAGACACTCATTCCCATTCGTTATGGAACACGCAATCATTCATGTGACTGCCTCGTCTGACTTCACAGTTCACAGCTGTTTGGACTATACAACAATGACTTTGGAAATAAGTTTGCATTATTTTCCGATATTGTTCAAGTTTAAAAGCTTCGTCAAACAGACGAGGTACGGTATAATCCCGTACAATACGCGGTAACGATACACGCAAATGCACTCAGACGCGGTACGTTATAGTGGGGTACAGCAAGAAACATTATTGCCATGCGAGCTCAAATTGCCAGCTCATACAGTACCAGTTTCCAGTATCTCGACATCCACAAAGCGACGTGGCTGTTTCCAGATCAACGTACAAGAAACCAAATTGATCATGTGGTGATTGACGGAAGGCATGCTTCCAGTGTGATGGACGTGAAATCGATCCGTGGTGCCAACATCGACTAGGATCACTACCTTGTTTCAGCTAAGGTGCGCACACGTTTATGTGTCGCAAGAGAAGTCCCACACAGAGAAATCTCGACGTCAGTAAGCTGCGATCACCAGAGACAGCAGATGCATTTTCCACTCGACTATCGCATCTGCTTATGCAGAACACTCCCCCACTTGATGATACATGTGCACATTGGACACATATATCCCACTCCATGAATACTACTACCGAGGAGGTAGTCGATTACTACCGGCCCCTGAGGAATAAGTGGTATGATCAGGAGTATCGCGACGCTACCGCAGAGAAAAACGCCGCCTACAGGAAAACCCTGCGTGCAGGCGCAACGCAAGCTGTTAAGGAGCGGTACAGAGAGAAAAGGAGTGCAGAGAGACGTCTTTTCAGGCGCAAGAAGAGGGAGTTGGAAAGAAGCGAGTGTGAGGAGATAGAGATGTATATCGACAAGAATGAGACTCGAAAATTTTTCGAAAAGATCAAGCGCCTAAGTGGCGGTTTAAATCCCGGAGCCTCTTCTTGTCGTGATGGAAATGGTAATCTGGTTATAGATATCCAGAGTGTACTGAGCCTATGAAGGGAATATTTCTCCACGTTACTGAGTGGCGATGCTAGAAACAATTCCGCCAGTGGAGGATATTGCCCGATAACCCCAATTACAAATTATGGTGCGGATGTTCCACCACCCGAATATAACGAGGTTGAAACGGCCATTTTAAGGCTGAAGAACAACAAATCTGCAGGTGCTGATGGCCTGCCTGCCGAGATTGTTTTAAACCGGAGGCGATGAGCTGCTCGCCTGCATGCACCAGCTAATAATCAGAATATGGTCGGATGATAGCATGCCTGATGATTGGAGGCTCAGTGTTCTCTGTTCCGTACATAAAAAAGGAGACCCCACATTTTGCGCCAACTAACGTGGAATAAGTCTCCTGAGCATCGCATACAAGGTCCTATCGAGCGTATTGTGTGAAAGATTGAAGCCCATGCTCAACAACCTGATTGGACCTTATCAGTGTGGCTTCAGACCTGGTAAATCCACTGCGCCAAATCCTGGAGAAGACCCAAGAAAAACAGATCGACACACACCACCTATTTGTTGATTATAAAGCCGCTTTCGACAGTCCGGTAAGGGATTACCTCTACGCAACAATGTCTGAGTTCGGTATTCCTGCAAAGCTCATTCGTCTTTGTAGAACCACACTGCATAAGTGAAAATTGGGAAGGACCTCTCCTCACCGTTTAATACCGAACGGGGTTTCAGACAAGGTGATTCGTTATCTTATTATGTAGAAAATAATACGTGCTGCTGATCTACGACATAATGGCACTATCTTCAACAAAAGTGTCATGCTGTTAGCGTATGCCGACGATATTGACATAATCGTCATGAACACGCGAGCAGTCAGTGCATCATTCTGAGAGTTGGAAAGAGAGTCGCGTCGGATGGGTCTTACGGTGAATGAGGGCAAGACGAAGTATCTAGTGTCAAAAAAACAAAGAGTCCCGGCGTCTTGGGCAGCACGTCATTGTTGACAACTACGCTTTTGAAGTCGTAAGGGACTTTGTCTATCTTGGAACCAGCATCAACAACTGTAATGACGTCAACCTGGAGATCATGTGTAGGATAACTCTTACTAATAGGTGTTACTTTGGGCTGAGTAAGCAATTGAGAAGTCGAGCCCTCTCTTGAAGAACGAAAACTACACTCTACAAGTCGCTCATCATAAGGCGCAGAAGCCTGAACAATTTCCACCTCGGATGAGAGAATGCTTGGAGCTTTCGAGAGAAAAGTCTTACGCAAGATCTTTGGACCTGTTTGCGTTGGTGGCGAGTACCGAATAAGGTAAAACCATGAGCTGTACGAGCTGTATGCCGATATTGACATAGTAAAGCGCATCAAAATCCAGCGGCTGCGCTGGCTAGGCCATGTCGAGCGAATGGAAGAACACGCTCCAACTAAGAAGGTGTTATATTCGGAATCTGCTGGAGGACGACGCAGAAGAGGAAGACCTAACCTCCGGTGGAAAGACCAAGTACTGGAGAACCTGACGTCGCTTGGAATTTCTAACTGGCGCCAGCTAGCGAAGAACAGAGATGGCTGGCGAAGCATGTTATTTTCGGCCTAAATCGATATTCGGCCTAAATCGATATTCGGTTGTTATGGCCACATAAGGAAGTAAGTAGGAAAAAAAAAATACAAAAACAAAAACTCAAGAATTAAAATCGGGAGAGGCAGTGAAAGCCGTGAAGGATAGACCAGGGCCTAGCCATGCCGAGAATCTCCCGAGATTTAGTACGAGCGCAAACTTGCCACTACCAACCAACAGAACATCGGTTACCAAACCGATGTTCGCGGCTGCACCCAACCACAAGGACCGTCGTACTGCGACGAGAAATTTAGAAAGAATACGTGCCATACCAGTGAATGAGAGATCTGATAAACAGAAGGCCTCGCTGGTATGGGCGACCGACATAACCAATCGCAACAACATCAAGCGCCAGCGGTCATCTGAAGACACCGCCAAACCAGTTGCTAAAAGAGCCCGCGGTAATGTGGGTCACTCCTTTAGCGAAATCCTTCAAGGAGACTTGGTAATGGCGGTGGTTGACAGGAATGATGCTGATGGCTTCATCGCTTCATCGAATTGGAGACTGTTAGAGTGTAAGCTAGCAGAAATCTTCAATCCTTTAATGGAAGAGCATCCCGGTCCTCCGCCTATTATACGAGAAGTATGGCCGGGTGCGCGCCTAGAGGTGATAGAGAGAGACGCTATCCCGAGTAGACCGCGCACCTCTGCCTGGATCCCAGCGGAACCTAGTGACCCGGCCATCATGATCAAAAACATCAAGATGTGTAATCCTAGCCTCCCAACACACAACTGGGGAATAGCCAAGTTGGATGAGGAGAAGAAAGGAACGTACCGTAGGGCGACCATAATCGTAAACCAAGAGTGACTGGTACCCCTGGCGAAGTCCGGTGGGTACATAAACTACTGTTTTTCGAGGATCAACCTACGAGTATATCGGAAGGACGGCTTGGAAACACACGCAGGCGATCAGTCTGTGGCAAAACGGATGGAGACGGAAGAGACGCTCCCTATCAGTTCAAGAATGCTTGTGTGGCAGTACTCGCGCGACTCTTTCTCCTCAGAATCCGATGCTGCAGGGTATGTGGATCGGATTTTACTGGAGGATGAGTTGCTGAACTCTGGAGATGATGAGGTCAACGTCACTATTGTGGAATCGAAAGTGACCAAAGGTAGCGTGGATGCTACCATTGGTCACTTTCGTGACCGTCGTCTGGAAGCCGACGGAGAAGACGTCGTTCTGGTCCAAGAACCGTGGACAGTTGGCAACATGGTTTGTGGACTAAGGATACCTGGATATAACTTAATTTACAAGCGTAACACAGGTAGACCTAAGGCCTGCACACTTCTGAGGAAATCAATAACCTTTCTCTCTCTGTAATTACAGCAATTTAGATACGATGGTTTGCATCAGCCTACCTCGCGCATGACCACCTGGAATTACCACCACTAAGCAATCTCAAGCATCTGATAGAAGATGCCCAAAAGTCCAGGGCTGGACTCATAATAGGATGCGACGCTAACGCGTACCATACAATCTGGGGTAGCAGGGATATTAACGACAGAGGTGAGTCACTGTTTAATTATATCCTTACAACAAACCTAGTGTAACAGGGGTGAGACCCCAAATTTCTTAACAAAAAATAGGCAGGAAGTTCTAGACTTAACTCTTGCCACCGAAGGCATTGTAGACCATATCAAAAACTGGAGAGTATTGGATCAGCACTCCTTCTCTGATCACAGATACATACAGTTTGACAGAGATTTTAAACCTCCTGCTCCAGTGGTCTTTAGAAACCCAAAAAAGACAAACTGGTTACGTTTCAGGGAGTTAGTTAGTTCTACCCGTAGCTCCTTCGTCTATAACTAACATAAATAAGATAGACGTCACAGTCTGCTCCCTCACAAAAACTCTCAACAAGGCATTCAAGTTGTCCTGTCCGATTCGAAAAAATGGGGGAAAGGTAAACCTCCATGGTGGAACCGCGAGCTCGATAGTTTGAGAAAAGACTGCCGCAAGCTCTTCAATTGTGCTAAAAGCTCTCACCCAGAATCAGATTGGGTGGGTTATAAATCGGCCCTCTGAACTTATAAATACAACCTCAGGAGATGCCAAAGGGAAATCTGGAAGAGTTTCTGCAGCGATATAGAAGACGCTTCTGAGGCTTCTAGACTTCGGAAATTCCTATCTAAATTACCCCATACTCCAAGTGTTCTGGTCAAACCAGATGGAATGTGGACCACAACCTCTACTGAAACGCTGCTAACGCTAGTAAATGCACATTTCCCAAACGATCCGTCTGAAACTGAAACCCCGCTTGATTACAAGCCATTACCGTTAGACTATTCAATAGTTGCATCGGAGAAGATTACTTGGGCGATAAATACGTTTAAGCCCTACAAATCCCCTGGACCTGACAGGATAATTCCAGCACAGCTACAACAGGTAGCCAAACTGATTCTTCCATGGCTAAAGCAGATTTTCAATGACTGCATAAACCTTGGTTATATTCCTCAACTCTGGAGACAAGTCAAAGTTGTCTTCATACCTAAGGCTAGAAAGAGGACCCATACAATCCCAAAGGATTTTAGACCAATTAGTTTATCATCATTCTTACTCAAAACACTGGAAAGATTGCTAGATATCCACCTAAGACAAACCATAAGCAGCGAGATGCTGTCTCCTTCTCAACATGCATACACAAAGGGAAAGTCCGTTGAAACAGCGCTACATGCATTAGTTTCAACTGTGGAAAAATCTCTTCATAATAAAGAATTTATACCAGCGGCTTTCACGGATATTGAAAGTGCCTTCAACAATGTTCAGCCCAGGGCAATCACGGAGGCTCGGGGTGTAGGTAACGCTTAGCAGATGGATAGAACGGTTGTTGAAAGATAGACTCATTACATCCGAGCTAGGTGGATCTATCATCACGACACGTGTAAGATGAGGAACCCCACAAGGTGTACTCTTCCCTGTTCTATGAAACTTGATAGTTAACGAACTACTACGGGAAATAGTAGAGGAAGGGGTGCGGAGTGATTGCATATGCCGATGACGTTGCCTTGTTGGCTGCTGGAAAATTTCCGGAAGTACTAAGGGACATTATTCAAATCAATCTCAATATGTTATCAAAATGGGCGAAAGATAGGGGCTTAAATGCGAACCCACAAAAAACGGAGCTGATTTTGTTCTCTACAAAGCATAAAACACCACCCTTAAACGTTCCCATTCTAGGAGAGTTCCATTAATTCTGCGAGAAGAAACTCGCTATCCGGGAATAGTCCTAGACCGAAAACTAAACTGAAAGAAAAACATCATTTGTAGGGTTGAGAAAGCCAGCACTGCACTATATGCCTCTAAAAAAGCAATAGGGAAAAAGTGGGGAATGCAACCGAAATTTGTGTGTTGGATTTACAAGGCGGTTATCAGGCCAGTCCTCCTGTATAGGGTACTGACCTGGTGGACTGCACTTACTAAATCCTCCCATGTAAGGCTCCTTGAAAAAATACAAAGAGCAGCTTGTACTTTAAAAACAGGAGCACTGAGAACAACTCCAACGTTAACACTAGAAGTGCTTCTGCATATTACTCCGCATGACTTACTTGATAAGCAGCTGGCTTCTGCTGGCTTCTGCTTTACGCCTTACCGGCTTGCACCAATGGACATCAAAGTCCTTCGGACATGCAAGCATACTGGATAATTTTAATATTGAAACTTCACTTGATTATATCAAGCCTACATATTGCCTTTGAAAGGAAATTCCTAACCTCCTTCCCTGATAGGTTCGCCTGGGAGGCGGAAGGATTCATGCCAAACTATACTCTCTTCTTTACTGATGGCTCTAAGCTTGATGGAAGGGTGGGAGCAGTTGTGTATTCCGAATCATTCAACCTTAATATTTCTTTCCGCCTGCCTGACCACTGTAGTGTGTTTCAGGCAGAAGTTAAAGCGATTCACAATGCACTTACTTGGATCAAACAGAGCATTGTCTCCCGCAGAGACATCTGCATCTTGAGCGATAGCCAAGCTACAATTAAGGCCCTGGACTAATTTCTCGTGAAACCGAAGACCATTCTTGACTGCAGCAAATCTCTTATCGAGATGGCTGAGCAGCACAATATTCTACTGTGCTGGGTACCCGGACACAGGGGTATACGAGGAAACTGCATAGCCGATAAGCTTGCAAGACAGGGAACAAAAGAGTCTCTAACCCAGGAGAATTCTCGGTTAGGGATCCCCATAGCCACGTGCAAGCTCAGAACGCTCAGCTAACGTCTTCCAGAAAAGATGGACGGATACGCCCATCTGTAGGACGGCGAAATTGCTGTGGCCCCTACTCAGCAAGAAACGTTCACGAAAGCTTGCCGATCTTAATTGGGTAGACATCTCGACTTATGTGGAAGTGGTCACTGGTCACTGCCTCATAGATCCTCACGCTGTGAGATTAGGTTTGGGCAACCTCACTCATGACTTCTGCAGAAGCTGCAGAGATGAAGAGGAACTTGAGACGATCTCACATCTGCTATGTACCTGCCACGCGTTATGTAAGAATCGAAAAAATTTCTAGGACACTACCAGCTGAGTGACCTAGCCCAACTATCCCAGATCGATATTGTAAATCTCTCAACGTTCCGGTTGATTCAGCGAGTAGCTAGGTGAAAGAAAAATCTGCGTGACGGTATCACAACGGGCCTAATTCTCTGATCACAGATACATACAGTTTGACAGAGATTTTAAACCTCCTGCTCCAGTGGTCTTTAGAAACCCAAAAAAGACAAACTGGTTACGTTTCAGGGAGTTAGTTAGTTCTACCCGTAGCTCCTTCGTCTATAACTAACATAAATAAGATAGACGTCACAGTCTGCTCCCTCACAAAAACTCTCAACAAGGCATTCAAGTTGTCCTGTCCGATTCGAAAAAATGGGGGAAAGGTAAACCTCCATGGTGGAACCGCGAGCTCGATAGTTTGAGAAAAGACTGCCGCAAGCTCTTCAATTGTGCTAAAAGCTCTCACCCAGAATCAGATTGGGTGGGTTATAAATCGGCCCTCTGAACTTATAAATACAACCTCAGGAGATGCCAAAGGGAAATCTGGAAGAGTTTCTGCAGCGATATAGAAGACGCTTCTGAGGCTTCTAGACTTCGGAAATTCCTATCTAAATTACCCCATACTCCAAGTGTTCTGGTCAAACCAGATGGAATGTGGACCACAACCTCTACTGAAACGCTGCTAACGCTAGTAAATGCACATTTCCCAAACGATCCGTCTTAAACTGAAACCCCGCTTGATTACAAGCCATTACCGTTAGACTATTCAATAGTTGCATCGGAGAAGATTACTTGGGCGATAAATACGTTTAAGCCCTACAAATCCCCTGGACCTGACAGGATAATTCCAGCACAGCTACAACAGGTAGCCAAACTGATTCTTCCATGGCTAAAGCAGATTTTCAATGACTGCATAAACCTTGGTTATATTCCTCAACTCTGGAGACAAGTCAAAGTTGTCTTCATACCTAAGGCTAGAAAGAGGACCCATACAATCCCAAAGGATTTTAGACCAATTAGTTTATCATCATTCTTACTCAAAACACTGGAAAGATTGCTAGATATCCACCTAAGACAAACCATAAGCAGCGAGATGCTGTCTCCTTCTCAACATGCATACACAAAGGGAAAGTCCGTTGAAACAGCGCTACATGCATTAGTTTCAACTGTGGAAAAATCTCTTCATAATAAAGAATTTATACCAGCGGCTTTCACGGATATTGAAAGTGCCTTCAACAATGTTCAGCCCAGGGCAATCACGGAGGCTCGGGGTGTAGGTAACGCTTAGCAGATGGATAGAACGGTTGTTGAAAGATAGACTCATTACATCCGAGCTAGGTGGATCTATCATCACGACACGTGTAAGATGAGGAACCCCACAAGGTGTACTCTTCCCTGTTCTATGAAACTTGATAGTTAACGAACTACTACGGGAAATAGTAGAGGAAGGGGTGCGGAGTGATTGCATATGCCGATGACGTTGCCTTGTTGGCTGCTGGAAAATTTCCGGAAGTACTAAGGGACATTATTCAAATCAATCTCAATATGTTATCAAAATGGGCGAAAGATAGGGGCTTAAATGCGAACCCACAAAAAACGGAGCTGATTTTGTTCTCTACAAAGCATAAAACACCACCCTTAAACGTTCCCATTCTAGGAGAGTTCCATTAATTCTGCGAGAAGAAACTCGCTATCCGGGAATAGTCCTAGACCGAAAACTAAACTGAAAGAAAAACATCATTTGTAGGGTTGAGAAAGCCAGCACTGCACTATATGCCTCTAAAAAAGCAATAGGGAAAAAGTGGGGAATGCAACCGAAATTTGTGTGTTGGATTTACAAGGCGGTTATCAGGCCAGTCCTCCTGTATAGGGTACTGACCTGGTGGACTGCACTTACTAAATCCTCCCATGTAAGGCTCCTTGAAAAAATACAAAGAGCAGCTTGTACTTTAAAAACAGGAGCACTGAGAACAACTCCAACGTTAACACTAGAAGTGCTTCTGCATATTACTCCGCATGACTTACTTGATAAGCAGCTGGCTTCTGCTGGCTTCTGCTTTACGCCTTACCGGCTTGCACCAATGGACATCAAAGTCCTTCGGACATGCAAGCATACTGGATAATTTTAATATTGAAACTTCACTTGATTATATCAAGCCTACATATTGCCTTTGAAAGGAAATTCCTAACCTCCTTCCCTGATAGGTTCGCCTGGGAGGCGGAAGGATTCATGCCAAACTATACTCTCTTCTTTACTGATGGCTCTAAGCTTGATGGAAGGGTGGGAGCAGTTGTGTATTCCGAATCATTCAACCTTAATATTTCTTTCCGCCTGCCTGACCACTGTAGTGTGTTTCAGGCAGAAGTTAAAGCGATTCACAATGCACTTACTTGGATCAAACAGAGCATTGTCTCCCGCAGAGACATCTGCATCTTGAGCGATAGCCAAGCTACAATTAAGGCCCTGGACTAATTTCTCGTGAAACCGAAGACCATTCTTGACTGCAGCAAATCTCTTATCGAGATGGCTGAGCAGCACAATATTCTACTGTGCTGGGTACCCGGACACAGGGGTATACGAGGAAACTGCATAGCCGATAAGCTTGCAAGACAGGGAACAAAAGAGTCTCTAACCCAGGAGAATTCTCGGTTAGGGATCCCCATAGCCACGTGCAAGCTCAGAACGCTCAGCTAACGTCTTCCAGAAAAGATGGACGGATACGCCCATCTGTAGGACGGCGAAATTGCTGTGGCCCCTACTCAGCAAGAAACGTTCACGAAAGCTTGCCGATCTTAATTGGGTAGACATCTCGACTTATGTGGAAGTGGTCACTGGTCACTGCCTCATAGATCCTCACGCTGTGAGATTAGGTTTGGGCAACCTCACTCATGACTTCTGCAGAAGCTGCAGAGATGAAGAGGAACTTGAGACGATCTCACATCTGCTATGTACCTGCCACGCGTTATGTAAGAATCGAAAAAATTTCTAGGACACTACCAGCTGAGTGACCTAGCCCAACTATCCCAGATCGATATTGTAAATCTCTCAACGTTCCGGTTGATTCAGCGAGTAGCTAGGTGAAAGAAAAATCTGCGTGACGGTATCACAACGGGCCTAATTCTGGCCTATGTGCGCTCTCTCTCATTAGAGAGGGCGGCCGCTCTAAACTAACCTAACCTATTAGCCAAGGTTTGCATCTGGTCACACCAAGAGAGAGATTTCACATTTATTAACGATTTTTCGTCGTACTTTTAACAAATTCCCACATCGAACTTCAGTTTTAAGCTTTCTTTTAAATTGTGCATAATATTCACCATAGTTATGATTTTGGCCAAAGGATTAGCGTATATTACAGAAAACCCGCGCCTAAGATAAGTTATAATAATAACTTAAAAGGGGCTTAAAACTATTTAAGCTCTTTTTCATAGCGTGTTGTTGATTCACGTTTTGGAACAATAATAGAATCTTCACTTATTTACGATCAATTAGAATAGCATTAAAAGCGGATGAGTTTGTTTTTAGGATTTTTTTGTCCATTTTAATCCTTAACGTGTAAAGTCGGGTCACTTGTGGCCTGCCGAAACTGACATATTCCACGTTTTTGTTTGTTTAAACAGTTATATTGTTTAAACAAATTAAAAAATCGGTAACATAGCGATTGATCCTTATATATAATCTCAATAAAGTTTCGTGAATTTTTTCAATTTTTTAGCACTTTTACATACCTTTTTAAAAGCCATACACAAGTAACCCTACGTTACACAGAAGAGGTGCGAAAAACGACGTTACATGGCAAGGGTTAAAAATGTTGGAGTGAAAAAATTAATTATATCTTACTGTGTTGGGGACAGCCTTGCTGAGATGGGAATCAATTTCATAGGGCAGCCTTAATAAGGGGTGAGAATGGGAGGTATGTTTATGGTGTGGAGGTATGCTATAGGAGTTGGATTTACAATTCACCCAGCCGCAACAAAACCAAGAATACGAGGTTCTTGTCGATTTTATGGTATATATTAACGCAACTTGTCGTCTTCTATGACATCCCCCTTTAGCGGCAGATATAGGAAACATGTATTTGGAGAAAATATCGAGCTGGTTAAAATAATAGAGGCTGGAGTTATATTTCACTCCTTAACACCGATTCCCGGGTTAAATAGTTATTTTTAATTTTCATGTATTTTTAAATTTATTCTTTATGAAAGCTTCTTAAGTATGATTGAGGGAAGAGTTAAGGTGAAAACATCCTCCATGGATATACTGCGGGTGTTGAGGGAGGGTATGCAAAAAAATGAATGAGGGTTAACCATGCATTCTACTTCTCTAGCGACGATCCCTAGTAGCTATGAATCCACGTTTCTGAACTTCTGTAAACTTTGTCCTCAACCCTAAGCTATCCGATGCATCCCAATCCCACTGTTTTACGCACCCAGTTTTTACTAGGCCTCAAAAAATTAGGGTTAACCTAGAGAATTGGTATTCTGTATATGACTTCATAGTCCGTGTGTTCGATTTCCGAACACACGCTAACGCTCAGAAAGGAGATAAAATAAAAATCGTTGTCAAAGTAAAAAATCCAGTTCATATGAGTTTGTCGGACGAAGTAGTATATGTTTTTCTATTATCTGAACTTTAACTTTTTTATAGCTCACGAACGGCTTTTTATTTCAGAATTTTTGGGCGGCGTCATAAAATAACCAGACTTCATGTTTCGTCTCTTTACACTAATTTTTAAATATCATGCCATTTGACGCCATTATATTTTTTTCTGTGGGGTTACACGAAGGATAAAGTCTTTGCGAATGATCTCAATACGATTCCAGACTTGAAAAGCAATATTACATCGGTGATTCGAGCTATTCCGGATTTCATACTGCAAAATATCATCAATAATATGGCCAAAAGAGTGAGATATATACGAAATAGTCGCGGTGAACAAAACCTCGAAATAACACATATAATCCTATTGTGTGGCCTTTCGAACGAAATAAAATATTTGTAAAATTCCGAACCGGTTGCGTTTTATTCAAAATCAAAGTACCACACGCCTTATTGGAATATATAATAGATAATATGACAGCTGAAGTGAAACTTGCTAAAAAGTGTAAAAACAACATATACCTAGGTACAATGGACTTCCCTATATGGAGTCTAATAATAGCAACTGAATAGTTCAAACAGTTATGCTCAATTGGAATTAATTAAATATAACGAGTTTCAAACCAGTCATACTTCAGTGAAGGTGACAAAAAATAAAATAAAATAACAAATTATAACACTATATGAATCAGGTGCAAATGTGTTTGAAATTGGAAGCGGAAAAGATGCACCAACTGAACTACATAGTTACATGACGGACGCAACAACAACCAGTTTAATCGTAAAAACTTTCACTTTAGATGTGATCACCATTGGAGTGTAAAAAATTTCTTCAATTGTTATGGCCCTCACCTTCGCAAGATCAGATAGCGAGACAGGCAATAAGTTAGTCAGTCATTCAGCCAGTCATCATGTAAACGCGCTTTAAGTAGTACAATGCACAACTCCTGTGTTTTGTGGGACGGATGATAGTACGAATATTGTGGATGTGTACTACTGCGCCATTAAAAACTTATTAAATATTGCTTTTTATATTGTAGTTGTAATAGTACTCGTAACGACATCTTTTTGCTTATACACATAAAATTTTTTTATTAAATGATAGAAATCGGATTCACGATAATAATTAAACTACTAGATTGCGTAAAAACCACTATGTTGTGCAAACCTTACCTACTAATTGTATATACCGAAACTAGTCACGTTTTCAAAATCGTCAAGAAACAATATTATTCCATGCACATCAAATTCTTTACAAATTTTGTACGATTAATATGCTGGATCCAATATTGATCGAAAATTGAACAAACGATCGCGTGGAAATATTCAAATTAATTTTTCTGCGAAATTGTTTCAAATATTAAAAAAAAAAGTTTTGTTCTGATCTAAATAAGTACTATTCCAAATTTGCTTCATCTTTGAATATATTTAATGAAAATTCTTGTAAAATAGTGTAAACTTTCATTTTAATTTATCTAGAATTCCTCGCGGTTTATTGTTAATTTACATTTAATTTTACGTTTTTATTGTAAGAATTTTTCCTTATCTTATATTAGCTTTCCCACTCCTACCTACATTTCTGCAAACTCGCGTGACCTTCATTTTTGCTCTGGAAGGAACTAAAGTTTAAAAAAAATGATTTAGGCCGAATCTAGCATGCTTCGCCAGCCAACTCTTTTCCTCGCTAGTTTTCGCCAGTTAGGAATTCCAAACCCCGCTAAGTCCTCCAGTACTTAGTCTTTTCAACGGAAGTTAGGTATGCCTCTTCTGCGTCGTCCACCAGCGGGTTCCGAATATAACATCTTCTTAGCCGGAGCGTGTTCTTCCATTCACTTGACATGACCTACCTCATGGTTGTACCTTATTTGATACTTGCCACCAACGAAAATAGGTCCAAAGGTCTTGCGTAGGACTTTTCACTCAAAAACTCTGAGCATTCCCTCATCTGAGGTGGAAATTATCCAAGCTTCGGCGCCATATGTAAGGAGAGGCATTTGAGAGACTTATAGAGTGTGGTTTTCGTTTCTCGAGAGAGGGCTCGAATTCTCAAGTACTTATCTTATCTCCAGGCTGACGTCATTACTGCTACTAATGCTGGTTCCTACATAGACAAAGTCCTTCAAGTGACGTGCTGTCCAAGACGCTGGGACTCTTTGTTTTTTACACTAGGTACTTCGTCTTGCTCTCGTTCATCGAAAGACCCATTGAATACGACCCTTTTTCCAACTATGAGAATGCTGCACTGACTGGTCGCGTGTTCATGCCAATTATGTCAATGTCATCAGCATACGCCACAGCATGCCTTACTTATTTACTATATTCTTTAAAAATTGTCCATGATGGTTACAACAAATGAGTAAATTTTTAACGAGTGTTTAGAGTGTAATCAATTCAGATTTTTTGAGCATAATAACAATAAAAATAGAATAAAGTCAAGTGTCATTCCCAAAGTTGGGAAATATCCTCATGCACACATAATCGTATGTAATAGTGTGACTACAAAACAAAAAGCAAATGGAAAAGAGGAATGAAAAATGCATGCATTTTCATATAACGACATTATTTCACAAAACAGACAACATTGAAAAGTTGGACATTAATTTGTAGGAAGCTTCGCGTACATATTAACATACGTTTATCTTTATACTCAGCAAACCAAAATATGAGCGCTCTAAAAATGATTCTTAAATTAGTCTAAATAGTCTTAACCGCTTAGGCAGATAACTCTTAAAACACTCTAAAATAAGAACCTATTGGAAGCATTCCGAATAACTGGAAACGCTGATTTTTAAGCGCGTTTATGGAGGCATTACGGCGTTTTATCCGCACGTTATGATTCAGAAAAGACTCCTCATTATACAATATATGTCATGCTACACAAATTCGTATATATACACGCACAATCAGTATATTTTGCTGAGGAATATATATTGTTGAGGAAAATTATGAAAATAAAGTATAATGTCTTGGATCTATATATCATTTATCATTGTCGTAGTGTATTTATAATTAGAATATTGATGAAGTGGCATAATCGGTGATGCTAAATCGCTCACCCCTAATCACAAGAACAGTGCGTGAGGTGTTCTGGAGTAGATAGCATGCATTCATGATTGTTATTAGCTTAATCAATGAATTATTTCATATATTTTTTAGAACATCTACGGTTATTAAGTAAAATCCGGAGCATTTCTGTAATGTACGAACTCTTGAACAGCTGAAGACGGGTAGTACATCTCGTAAGATTATTTCTAGGTGTTGTGTAAATACCATGATTTCCATGCATCAAATACAGCTGAGCTGTTTCAGTTTCTAAAAAAAAATAAATATGTGGCACTTAAAGCCCCAAAGGGCTCATTGGCCGAGCTTCTCTTCCATTACTGTTGTGTGTCTTAAATTTGGACAGTATTAGAAGGGACCTACTTATTTATCCGGTTCCGAACGGCAGAACACTTGTGACATCACTTTTTCTGAGCTTTGTCACAGAGTTTTTTTAGAAGCTTTTTCATGGCAAGTTGTTACTGTCGGAAGAATTGCCAATTGCTTGCCGACAGGTGGGTACCATTTCGCAAGATTGCGAATGGTAGTCAAGCGTCCAGGGGGATTGTTGAACCATTTTCCCATCCAGTAATAACAAACATGGCTACTGTTTGGGAGTCTC
Organism: Megamerina dolium; assembly: GCA_963854835.1. NCBI lineage: Eukaryota > Metazoa > Arthropoda > Insecta > Diptera > Megamerinidae > Megamerina > Megamerina dolium. The sequence goes on from OY978525.1 coordinate 72,663,672, forward strand.
TGATGAAGATGATGTGTTCATTGAGTTTCCGTGTGAGAAAGCAAAAAATGCAGAACTCATTTTACTTGTAGACTCTGGGGCAGATACCAGTTTAATAAAGTCATCAGTAATTAATTAATCTGTTAGCAAGAACCGAAATTTAAGGAAAAATCTTAGTGGTGCATTCGGAGGATTCGTCACCACATTAGGGTCAATAGCAGTCCAACACGATAGGACTAAAGATTTGATTTTAGAACCACACTTAATCTCTGAAGAGAGAGGAATACCTGCTGATGGTATCCTAGTTAGAGACAATTTATTGAATGGATCGGTTATCAATACCATGAAAAAGAAGCTATTTTCTTCGGTGAATGAAAACAACCTTTGATGACTTTACCTCTCAAACTGTTGAACGAGGGTAATAAAATACTACACACCAGTGAGGTTGTAGTACCTGGGAGAACTATGAAGGTAGTCCCCGTTAAAATAAATACAAATTTCGAAACAATTATAGTAGAGAAACAGGAAGTATCTCCTGGAATATATTTAGATGAGACGTTGGGTAATGTGACGGACAACACATTTTATGTCCCAATTCTCAATACGAATACAGATTCATATATTAAAAAATCGTGTTCATTTTGAACACGAAGAATACGACCTAGCTCATAAAATAAATAACATTAAGGAAACTGATAGCTAAAAAAGGGTTACCAAAATTTTAGAAACAATTAAGCTAGACGAAAACGAGAGAAAAGAGAAGAGATCCATAGATGGAATACTTAAGTCATTCCACGAGTTATTTTTCTTGGAAGGCGACAAACTGTCTCATACCACAGGTATAAAACACACAATACCAATAAAAGCAGACCAGGCGCCAATCAACCAAAGACAGTACAGGCTACCTGAAGCGCATAAGGAAGAAATTAATAAGCAAGTTAACAAAATGTTGGAAGACGACATAATTATTCCCAGCTCATCGCCCTGGAATTCTCCCATAATTTTGGTGCCAAAGAAAGCGGGACAAGATGGTAAAAGAAAATGGAGGCTAGTAGTAGATTTCTGGAAATTAAATGACGCCACCATTAAACAAGTTTTTCCCATTCCCCGCATCGATGAAATATTAGACCAGTTAGGTCATTGTAGATATTTCACTAAACTTGATTTGGATAGTGGGTATCATCATGTGTTATTGAAAGAATCAAACAGAGAAAAAACATCTTTTAGTACAGGTGTTGGGCACTATGAATTTAACAGAATGCCTTTCGGCTTAACAAAAGCCCCTTCCACCTTCCAAGATGTAATGAACCATGTACTAACAGGACATGTATAGATTGCTTTGTGTGTTTGGATGACACCGTCGTCTATGGTCGGAACTTGGCACAACATGTATCGCGTTTACGAAGTGTATTTGGCCTTTTACGTAAACATAAATTGAAGTTAAATACAGAAAAGTGCCAGTTTCTACGAAAAGAGATAATTTACCTAGTCCATAAATGCACTGAGGAAAGAGCGTTACCAGATCCTGGTAAGGTGGAATGTGTTAAAAATATTCCTGTGCCAAAAAATAAGAAAGATGTTCAGGCATTTTTATGTTTAGTAAATTACTACCGAAAATTTGTTGAGAATATGGCTAGTATGGCACTTTTTGCTGCAGAACCTTAAAGATTTATTGACGAAATTTAACATTCTGAAAGGTTTTTTGAAAATTCCCATTTTTTTATAAGTTATAAAAAATACTCTTTTATACAAACTTTTTTTTAAATTTCTATTTCTCAGTTAATATTTTATGAAAAATAATGAAATTTTGATCATAGAACTAAATTTTAATAACAATTAAGACGACAAACATAAATATTTTTTTAATTTGTTTTTTTTTTTTATAAACAAATAGAAATTTATCCGACAACTCATATGGCTAGAAACAATTTTTTTTTCACAATTTTATCCTGCAGAATCTGCTCAAATAATTTCAGAAAAATAATTTTAGTACATTTCATAAAAACCAATTGTACGAATGTTTAAGTGCAAGCATACTAATATATTCATGGGTTTGATTACTTAAAACTGTTTGTTGTAATTGCAGATCACTTTGCATACGAGATGCCAATTTCTCGGTACGCACAAAGTACACTTCGTGCCGTGTAGCCGTATAATTAATGACATCCAATTTAGGCAAATTGGTGATGGTCAATTATTGTTTTTTTATAATTGCACTTTGCATACGAGATTAGCATTTCTCGAAACCCACAAAGCGCACTTAGTACCGTGTAGCGGTAAAATTCACGAATTTTAATATAGGCAGATTGATAAAATTGTTTTCGTTATTTAATTTACACCATGACACCGCCACTCAAATGCTGCAATCCTTTTAGTAAAAAAAAGGGCACAATTGCTATAAAAACAATTTTAGGTTTCTGTCGCATAAATCTAACTAAAAATTGCGCGGATTATTCGTAAAATATATTTATTCTGCGTGTAAAGTTTAACAATATCGTGAGAAAAATTCCATTCAGTTTGAATATGGTGAAAAGGAAGAGATCGAAGAAAATAATTTAGAAGTGTTGGATGTGAAATAGAAAAGCCTTTATAGAAAGATGAAGAATATATATGCCCGAGTGTAGATGATAAAATAAAAAAATAAAGCTTGCTGCTTCAACAGAAGCATTTCTAATGGCGTTACTTCAGAAAAAGCAATTGCTTGTATCCAAAGCGGAAAACAAACAATTTACAAATCAAGTACTGTCGAAAATTTTAAACATTGTTCCTGTGACTTTAGGGTAGCGTTGTTGTGTTGCTTACGATTTCCTTTAAGTTCTGTTGTTAATCAGTATAATATAAAATCTGAGTAGCATTTACTTAATATTTTTAAAAGTTATAATTTTTGCTTACTACTGTCCACGAACATGTGTATGCATGTGTATTATTTGTTTTTATGAAAATTACTAAAATTTTTTTTTCTGAAATTATTTTAGCAGATTCTGCAGGACAACATTGCCAAAAAAAATTGTTTCTAGCCATATGAGAGAGAAGTTGGATAAATTTCTATTTGCTTATAAAAAAAAGTTATTGTTTATAAACAAACTTAAATTAAAAAGTAATATATTTATGTTGTCTTAATTATGATTAAATTTTAGCTCTATGACCAAAATTTCATTAACTTTCATAAAATATTAACTGAGCAATTAGCAATTAAAAAAAGTTTATATAAAAGTTTATTTGTTTCAAACTTCTAAAATAATGTGAATTTTCAAAAAATATTTCAGAATATTAAATTTCATCAATAAATTTTTAAGGTTGTGCAACAAAAAGTTTGAGTTAAACAAGTTGATTTTTAGCGTTCCCAACAATGTCTGAGTTTGGTATTCATGCAAAGCTCATTCGACTTTGTAGAATGACACTGCATAACTCCCGTGTGCAGTAAAAATTGGAAAGGACCTCTCCACACCGTTTAATACCGAACGGGGTTTTAGACAAGGTGATTCGTTATCGTGCGACTTCTTCAATCTTATTATTGAGAAAATAATACGAGCTGCTGATCTATGACAAAATGACACTATCTTCACCAAAAGTGTCATGCTGTTGGCGTATGCCGACGATATTGACATAATCGACATGAACACGCGAGCAGTCAGCGCAGCATTCTCAGAGTTGGAAAGAGTGTCGCGTCGAATGGGTCTTACGGTGAACGAGGGCAAGACGAAGTAAATAGTGTCAACAAACAAAGAGTCCCGGCGTCTTGGACAGCACGTCACTGTTGACAACTAGGCTTTTGAAGTAGTAAGGGACTTTCTCTATCTTGGAAACAGCCGTAATGACGTCAGCCTGGAGATATTGCGAAGGATCACTTTTGAAAACAGGTGCTACTTTGGGCTAAGTAAGCAATTGAGAAGTCGAGCCCTCTCTCGAAGAACGAAAACTACTCTCTATAAGTCTCTTCATGCCTGTCCTTACATATGGCGCGGAAGCCTGGACAATTTCCTCCTCGGATGAGCGAATGCTTGGAGTTTTCGCAAGGTCCTACGCAAGATCTTTGGACCTATTTGCGTTGGTTGGGAAGACCGAATAAGATAATACTGGAGAACCTGACGGCACTTGGAATTTCTAACTGGCGACAGCTAGCGAAGAATAGAGATGGCTGGCAAAGCATATTATATTCGACCTAAAGCGATATTCTGTTTTTACGGCCACATAAGTAAGTAAGTAGGTCTTTTATACAAAAACAAGCAGTCAGACTCAGCTTCTTTTTCAGATCGATGTCCAATGCCTAACTCATGGGAAAATTGTAAACTGATTTTTTCAAATTATATACGAAGTTCAAGATTTTTATATGGTAAATTTGAACTGAGCAACTGTTTAAATTTCTGGAAGTGACTGTAAGTTGGCATACTCAGTAGATATTTTTCCTACGTAATTATCTCAACTTATCGTTCACGATAAAGAAATCACATCATGATTTAAACAAAAATATTGAATATATTAGATATCCGCCCAACATTAACACAACATCCACGCCAATGTTAATCGCATGTGGAAGAAGAGCAATTATTGGAATTAGATTCAGTCGGATTCTTGAAAAATTAGCATGAAAAGTTAAAGAAATCTAATTTTAGTTATAAATACAACAAATTACATCAAGTTTTAAGCGAGAAAGTTATGAAGTACATATTACTTTTCCAGTTTCATATCTATATGAAGTTATTTTTGGACTATGGAACCAACTTAAAATTATCACTCGTATCAATACAAACAAATTCATCCTTGTAATTGTTTATAATGAGTGTGCAAGGGTATATTCATTTCGGTCATATGTTTGTAACTACCTAATCCTTGTCACCTAAAACGTCGATTTAAAGATGACTGTTCGTCAGTCCGTATGTCCATATGTACCTGGGTGGTTCGAGGAAATTTGGTATAAACCACCCATGATGTAGGTACGAGACTGATCGCTACTGACTGACTGCTACAACAACACGGAGTAATCAAAGAGACTAGCTTCGAATTTTATTTACAATATTTGAGTTTTAACGTGTTCTCTCTCAATTAATATTCCATCTAGGACAACACTTGACTGAATTATGTAGTTGTATTTTAATTTGATTGTTTGAGATTATAAGCTAACATTCGATTAATTACTGCACAAAAGTGTAACGAAATTTATAGACAAGGTACGCAGACGTTGAACGTTTTGGAGAAACTGCAATAGAAAATATAACATGATTGCTGCTAATCTCCTGACAAAGCGATGAAAGTTAAATTAATGAGAACAGCACAATGAGGAAAGTGCTATAAGCAATTGTGTTTTTAAAACTTTATTTTTCACTTATCTCGTCTCCTTCAATACAAATTTCATTTTTAAAAAACAAAAATCAGAAAATTTCATCATATTGCCTTTTACATGAGTCTCTACTTTTGTCATTGGCGTCCTTGCTACTAGCTTTAATAAAATAGCAAATAACAAGAAACAGGAGCATATACAGTAAAGTGGCCTTTATGTAGAAAAGTATATTTATCTTAGCTCTATGGGTAAAAAAACATTCTATTGACAAACAACTACAAATATGAGGCTGCGAAAAAATGGATTTTTCATAATATTTCTTATTACCTACCCATAACCACCCCCCCCCCCCCTCAGAAGGGGTGAAATATATTGTGGGCCCCCCTTAATTTTCTCCAGCCCATTTCTCCATGGATATATATATATATATATATATATATATATATATATATATATATATATATATATATATATATTTATATATATATATATTTATATATATATATATATATATATATATATATATATATATATATATATATATATATATATATATATATATACCCTATAATTTCACCTCCCTTTCGAAAAAATGTTAAGGGGAGCAAATCAATCATGTATATATTTGACCCACTGTAAGTGCGATTCGAAGGAACGAAGGAAAAGGAAGAGAAGCCCCTAAGAGGAGGAGATAGGGGTATGGATTTTCAGAAAAATATTTGGCTGGAGTAATTAATAAGAGCCGGTGTATACATTTGACTTATCTAGTAACGAAACTTCATATTTTGTAGTTTTTTGTCAAATCGAATATTTCTAGCCTATGAGAAACTAGAAATCGTAACCAAAATTTTGCTCCCATACATTTGGCGGCAATATATTCATATATGGTATATATCTATCATGAGCCCACATAGGTAATGTATTTTGCTCAAAATTTCTTACTTAAATTTCATTTGCTCTACATATGAAAAGTCTGTAATAGCAACAGCAGCAAACCAAATAGGTTACTTTTGTCTATAACGTAATCAAAAAGCAATTTTCCATAGAAAATCATACAATATTTATAAATACATATTTACTTTAGCATATGTGCATAATATACATTTCACGCCTACCGCTATATTAAAAAATATAAAGCAGGATGAATGATGAGTTACAGGATAGTGGGTGGTATGGGGTGATGTTGGATGTGGGGTGTAAAACATAATTTTTAATGGTAACTTAAAAAGTGAATTGAAATTTATCAAAATATGGTTGTAACAATTCTTAACAATTCTTATTACAAAATATCTAAAAATATTTATAGAAGTTAGGGCACTTTTGCATTTTTTCAGGGTCAAAATATACACAATATATGGCCCTAGCCTCCATCTGACCAAGACCGTTAGTGAGTGACTTTTTGTCACATCCTGCTTGAGGTGACTTTGCTAATTAACAGAATACTACTGATCTGGATTTTAAAGTGTATAAAATCACTCCCCAAATCCAGGGTGTTAAGCGTTTCTGTGCCCACTGGATAGTTTGCAACCTGGAGGCAATACTGGCAGTATTTTAAAGGTAACTGTGGACTTTCCGGAGAGTCGGGAAATGCTCCGGATGACCTTCGAGTCCATCTTAAACAATTAGACCGCGATGCCTGATACGTAAGGTAAGCGGGCGTATATGAATAATAGACAAAAACCCAATAAATGACTCCAAAAATTGCGAAAACCCGAATAGGGCTCCCCTTAAGGGCAGGCCACCATTCAAATCAGACGCCTTAGGGCTTGTCGCATAATCGAGAACTCTTCGGGAAGTGAACAGCATATGACACCAAGGTCAGGCTCAGAAATTGTTCCAAAAGCGCCTTGAGCATTCCTGTTTTGGCTATCATACCACTGGAATTGAGTGTAGTTTTCGTTCTTCGAGAGAGGGCTCGACTTTTCAATTGCTTACTCAGCCCAAAGTAACACCTGTTAGCAAGAGTTATCCTACGCATGATCTCCAAGCTGAAGTCATTACTGCTGTTAATGCTGGTTCCAAGATAGACAAAGTCCCTTACTACTTCAAAAGCGTAGTTGTCAACAGTGACGTGCTGTCCAAGACGCCGGGACTCTTTGTTTGTTGACACTAGATACTTCGTCTTGCCCTCGTTCACCGTGAGACCCATCCGACGCGACTCTCTTTCCAACTCAGAGAATGCTGCACTGACTGCTCGCGTGTTCATGCCGATTATGTCAATATCGTCGGCATACGCTAACAGCATGACACTTTTGTTGAAGATAGTGCCATTATGTCGTAGATCAGCAGCTCGTATTATTTTCTCCATAATAAGATTGAAGAAGTCGCACGATAACGAATCACCTTGTCTGAAACCCCGTTCGGTATTAAACGGTGCGGAGAGGTCCTTCCCAATTTTCACTGCACAACAGGAGTTATGCAGTGTCATTCTACAAAGTCGAATGAGCTTTGCAGGAATACCGAACTCAGACATTGTTGCGTAGAGGTAATCCCTTACCGGACTGTCGAAAGCGGCTTTATAATCAACAAATAGGTGGTGTGTGTCGATCTGTTTTTCTTGGGTCTTCTCCAGGATTTGGCGCAGTGTGAAAATCTGGTCGATGGTGGATTTACCAGGTCTGAAGCCACACTGATAAGGTCCAATCAGGTTGCTGAGCATAGGCTTCAACCTTTCACACAGTACGCTCGATAGAACCTTGTATGCGATGCTCAGGAGACTTATTCCACGGTAGTTGGCGCAAATTGTGGGGTCTCCTTTTTTATGTACAGGACAGAGAATACTGAGCCTCCAATCATCAGGCATGCTTTCATCCGACCATATTCTGCTTATGAGCTGGTGCATGCGGGTGAGCAGCTCATCGCCTCCGGTCTTAAACAACTCGGCAGGCAGGCCATCAGCACCTGCAGCTTTGTTGTTCTTCATGCCTGTCCTAACATATGGCGCTGAAGCCTGGACAATTTCCATCTCGGATGAGCGAATGCTTGGAGTTTTCGAGAGAAAGGTCCTACGCAGGATCTTTGGACCTATTTGCGTTGGTGGCGAGTACCGAATAAGATACAACCATGAGCTGTACGAGCTATATGCCGATATTGACATAGTAAAGCGCATCAAAATCCAGCGGCTGCGCTGGCTAGGTCATGTCGAGCGAATGGAAGAACACGCTCCAGCTAAGAAGGTGTTATATTCGGAACCCGCTGGAGGACGACGCAGAAGAGGAAGACCAAACCTCCGGTGGAAAGACCAAGTACTGGAGAACCTGACGGCGCTTGGAATTTCTAACTGGCGCCAGCTAGCGAAGAACAGAGATGGCTGGCGAAGCATGTTATTTTCGGCCTAAATCGATATTCGATTGTTATGGCCACATAAGTAAGTAAGTAAGTACCACTGGAATTGAAAAACTCAGCGCAAGGTAGCAAAAGGTCTGTGACCAGCACTGTTTCTATTGCCCAAGAACTAAACATTGCACAAAAACCGTTTCGATACATTTAAATAAGGCTGGATACAAAAAGAAACTCGATGTATGGGTGCCACACGAGTTAACGCCTCATAGACCAAATTTCCATCTGCGAATCGCTGCTGAATCGTACCAAAATCGATCCATTTCTGAAACGGATGGTTACTGGTGATGAAAAGTGGGTCACTTACGACAACGTCAAGCGAAAACGGTCGTGGTCGAATCGCGAGGATTGACGGTCAGGAAGGTTTTGCTATGTGTGGAATTTGCAGGGAATCATCTACTATGAGCTGCTCTCTTACCCCCAAACTCTTAATTCGAACCTGTACTGTCAACAATTGGAGCGTCTGAGGAAGCAATCGCTCTTTCGCAACTTTCATCGATGACAACTCACGTTATACATTTGTTTATTTTCTAAAATAAAAAGACGAAATATTTGATACCTTTAAATCGTTTAAAGAAATGGCGGAAAAGCAGACGAATCCTAAAATCAAAATATTGCGCAGCGATAATGGGGGCGAATATCTAAGCAATGAATTTTAAAAATTTCTACAAGAGAATGGAATTTTACGCCAGCTGACGATTTCACACACACACACCTCTCTATCAACGTTGTGGCAGAGCGAGCCAACAAAACTATAGTGGAGATGACAAGAAATATGCTTGTGCATAGCGGCTTAGATTAGTATTTTTGGGTGGAAGCTGGCATCCGCATCAAATTTACGTAATCGAGCTGCAACAAAAACACTCGTAAATTCTACTTCGTACGAATACTGGATTGGGAAAAAACAAAGTGTAGCGCATCTGAAAGTGTTTGGATCATTAGCTATCGTATTGTATAAAACACAAAAGAAGAAAGTTCAGCCAAGAGGTAAAGAGATGACCATGGTGAGTTACACCAGCGCTTCGAAAGCATATCGTTTGTACGATGCACAAGCTTGAAAGATGATCATAAGTAGAGATGCCGTGTATATGGAGGGCACAATCACTCATTCAGAAGGAGGTGAGTGCGATACAGTAAGTTTTGATATTAGTGATATGGCGACTGGAATTGAAACAAAAAGTATGACTGAAGGCATGAATTTAACTGATGCAGTAGTTAGTCCCGCACAGCCAGTCCGTATTGGTCGTGGCCGACCGAAACTGGTGCATACTGGTAGACGAGGTCGTCCTCGTAAAAAGCCACATGTGTTAAATGTAATGGCAGATGACATGATATTCCACAAAGTGCTAAAGAGGCACTAGGAAGCAAATTTTCGGAGCAATGGAGAGACTCTATGAAGAAAGAATTCGATGCATTGGTGCATAATAACGCGTAGACTTTAGTTGACTTACCAACGGGAGAGAAAGCGATTGGGTGCAAATGGGTATAAAACAATAAACGTAATGCGGAAGGTGGTGTTCAACGCTTCAAGTCGCGTCTGGTTCGAAAGGTTGTAGTTAACAATTTGGTATAAATTTTACCGAAACATTTTCACCAGTTGTGACATATGCCACAATTCCTATGTTACTGGCTTTGGCGTGTGAACACAACTTATACTTGCTTCAAATGAACGTGTCATCAGCATACCTAAACAGCGATCTACATGACACTGTTTTTATGAAACAGCCAGAATGTTATATAAATGAGAAGTGTCCAAATCGCGTACTGAAAGTACAAAAAGTGCTTTATGGGTTAAAGCAGGGTGGACGTGAAGGGAATAGTAAGCTCGATTCAGTTTTGAAGAAGATGAGTTTCAAATCCTGCATCAGCGAGCCATTCGTTTACACAAAAAATGAAAAAGATAGTTTTAACATAATTTTTGTTTATTTTTATAATCTCATCATAGCTAATTCAGCATTGAAGGCGTTAAAACGAATTAAAGTCGAAATATCTGAAGCTTTTGACGTCGGGACGGTGCTCCATTAAAATATTTCCTAGGTATATAAATAGAGCGTGAAAATAATACTGGAGCTATCACAGTATGTCAGCGACAATACATTTGAAATTTTCTAAGACAATATGGCATGGAAAAGTGTAAAGCGGTGGCAACACCGTTAGATGCAGGATTACAAACACGTTGTGATAAAGACGAAAAGATTAATGCGACTGATTATCAATCATTGATAGGTGCGCTCATATACCTGGCTATTTCTACGCACCCAGACATCTTGCATTCCGTATGCAAACTTACTCAAAGGAACATCAATCCACACGACGAACACGACTCAGCCGCGAAACATATTTTGCGTTACCTTAAAGGAACAGTTGATTTGAAGCTACATTATAAGAAAACAGATAAGCCCATAGAAGGCTAGTGCAGAAAGTCCTTCACTGGATGCGCATTCATTGCAGATGGGAGTGCGTTCTCTTGGGAAGAAGCAGAATACGTCACGCTGTCAACCGCAGCAAAAGAAGCTGTGTACATAAACATATTGATATAAAGTATCACCATGTTCGTGAATTATATAAAATTGTCTTAAGTTATCTTTGAACTAATGAAATGACATCCGATAAATTAACTAAAAATTTGCAAAAGTTCAAGCATATTAAATTTACTAAAGCAATGGGATTGTATTAACCATTTGAATTTTAAGTTGTTCAAATACTTGTAATTTTGTTTTTAATTATCAAATATGTATTAGTTGAGGAGGAATGTTTAAAGTATACAAATTTTCCGTGTCTACTTTGCTTTAATTCTAACGTAATTGATCATAGTTGCATTGCTTATATTGTATCGTTTTAATTTTGTATATACAATTTTTTGTTCATTCGTAATAAAAATCTCTACTGTTTAATTCGGAACTCGCTGTTGTTTTTTCTTTCTCTCTTTCTCGAAATTCTCGAAAAATTCTAATATTTTCGACCGGTGAAATCTCTTCTTATTGTATTTCTCATTTTGTGGTTTTTCTGTGTTTCTCGAGTTTTCAATCGCGCAACTTTGTTGTACAAAATATGAAAAATGGGTTGAGCCCCCAAATGTAAAGGATGATATTGAACTCGTGCTATATTTCAATATACAACAAGTTTATTTAAGTTCAATAGTTTGTATAAAAGTAAATAATTCAAATAAAATTCACGAAATTAATACCGACTTCGTGATATTCGTCGACTGAATAGGACTTCAAACAACTAACTATAACTAAAGAACGACTGATCACGATCGATTGCTACAGAAGACTTGCTACGAAATAATATACAATATTAGTAGACATATAAGTATAGACAATATTGTAGAATTGTTTCTTTTTTTTTTTTTGTATAATTGTATATTTATGCGCACCTGTAGTTCATTGATATTTATGTATTTTTCAAAATATTCGATGCATTGGTTTTGGCAATAAAAGGCAATAGATATTTACTAAAGATTCAGAATTTGTCATACAACCGTACCGTGTCGTCATCTCATTTATCCGACTTGACCGGGTTACAAGTGTTTAGGACTTAAAGCCCTAAGGGCACAAAAATATACTGCAAAATATCTTGTTTATGCAAGATGTTTTATGTTCAAGGTTTAATGCAATATAGGATCTATTTCTAGTTCATTTTTTTGACTTTATGGGGTCAAATGGACGATATCCCATAAGAAGCAATAGCAGTCGAACTAGACGTTGCAATAACCTATAATATCTCACACCCGTCACAGCACATTCGAACAATTCCATCTCATAAAATCAAAGGTACTAATCCAATCAAGGAATTAGACCGCACGTTATTTGAGCTAGATGACTTACTGAAAAGCCAAATTAAGGCTCTGCGAACACAGATCGACAACTCATTTTACTAGTAGTAGTTAATGAATAACATATTTATTTTCAAGGAAAAATCTTAGTGGTGCTTTCAGAGGAAAAGAAATAGATATTCAATATAGATTCAGAATTTGTCATACAACCGACTTAACCGGGTTACAAGTACTCTAGTTACTCGAGTGCCAGGTCTGTCAACAACTTAGAGTCTTAGAGAAATCACAAATTGGTTGATATAATAAGAGCGCATGGAATCGAAACGTAATTTATTGTGCTTAAAGCTTAAAGAAAATAATTATAGCTTCTGATTAACGTTGTTCATAAAATGCTGATGATGAGATGGTGATGTGATTCAAGAGCAGTATAATGTTTACTGTTTGAACACAATACCAGCGGCAGCATTAGGAAATAATAATGAAATAAAATACAGTAGAGATTGCTTATCAGTGCCAGCCTAATTTACGATGATGCCAGCATTGTCGACTTTCTATTACACTGTTGTCACTGCTACCTTAGCTACATTTCTAAGCATTGTTGACATTTTCAAGCTGAAATGCAACCTCAGTATCCCGAATTGCATTCGAAACTTCTATATCACTAAGCAAAAGTGTAATTTATATATTTTTAACGCTAATAACATTGTGGTGTAGATTTTATTTCAATCACGGTTACTCACCTTGAATCGAATTTTTTTCCATCCGTCAACGTGCCTGTGTAATGCATGGTTAGCATATCGCCTGCTTTTGATTTGATGTCGCACACCTCGGGGACGCTAACAACATCAACTTTGAGATCCTGGCACTGGGCGCCAGAAATCAAAAGGCACGAAACGAAAAGTACGGACTTTATCATTTCTATAATGGTAAATAAGAAAAGAAATATCATTATTCAAAATTGGATTATATATAAATTGGTTATATTTGTGTATGTCACATATTCCTTCACAATTAGTACTTTTCACATGTCCAAAAACCTCTCTATACATTACTTCCGTTCATATCGAAACGAATGAATATAGCATCGTGGACTTTAAATTTCTTGGTGTAAGTGGAGTGGTGACAAAATATTAATTAATATATTGACTCATGTCGATTCTCTCGAAATCTGGCTAGCAAAATGGCGTATAAAAGTCAATGAATCAAAGAGCGTACATGTAACCTTCACGCTAAGGCTAGATACATGTCCCCCACTTAAAATTAATGGCCAATCAGTTCCACAATGTTCCTCAACAAAGTACTTGGGTATTCACCTCGACAGAAGGCTGACATGGAAAAATCACATAGAGGCAAAGAAACCTCAGATCAAGCTTAAAATGAATCAGTTATGGTGGCTGTTACACAAAAGATCAAAGTTGAATCTTGAATACAAAGTGCTATTATATAAAGCAATCCTGAAACCAATCTGGACTTATGGTATTCAGCTTTGGGGCACCGCATCTCCCTCTAATATCGAAAAATTGCAGCGAATACAATCCAAGTGTCTGCGAATTATTGTAAACGCGCCTTGGTATATGAGGAACGCTAACATCCATAGAGATTTAAATGTATCCACAATTTCTGAGGAAGTTGCAATGTCCTGCAGAAGCTACATTCAAAAATTACACAATCATCCGAATCCCCTTGCTAGGCAATTGTTGCTGAGCAAGGGGCATCGTCGATTAAAAAGAAAAGACACACTGAATATGCTGTAAAATTGCTACATCTCGCGACTCACCAAATTGTGATGGAACGTAGGGGATATCACATAGTTTTATTTAGTTTGTAAGATTTTAATACTTATTGTTAGTTTCTTGTATTTAAGAAAGATTCAATAAAAAAAAATAAGCTAACAAAAAAAAAAAAAAAAAAAAAAAAAAAAAAAATATATTGACAAATTAATTGGTATTACGCATAATGAATTTAATAACATAAAAAAAATAAATATGTGGCACTTAAAGCCCCGAAGGGATCTTTAGCCGAGCTTCTCTTCCATTACTGTTGTGCGTGGTTAAATTTTGGACAGTATAAGAAGGGGCAGTAGGAAGGGACTCTTGCGACATTACTTTTTCTGAGCTTTGTCACAGAGTATTCAATAACATGGTTTTGTTATTTTCTCTCAACGCAATAGTTATGATTCCCAAACCTGGAAAAGACGCTACTAATATAATATATTAGTATGCTGCCTATCCTAACCCAAACGTTTAAAAAGCTATTAATGTTGAAGATACAATCAATTGTTGACGCAAATAGTATCAGGTGTATTAAAAATAAATCCATTATTTTTCCAAAAGATGGCTTTGGCGATCTGTATCTAGCGTTGTATAAGTGCGATCGATAGATGGCGTTAGAAAGATAGGATTTCGTACTAAATAAAATTTTCAGGCAGTTTTGTGATTGCTTGACTTAGTATTGTTTGAGCAAGCATCAAAGATGGACACAAGTAAAGAAAAAATACTGTTTCTATTGCCTAGGAGCTAAACATTGCACAAAAAAACCGTTTGGAACCATTTAAATAAGGCACAATCCTCATCGCAACAAAATCGATCCATTTCTGAAGCGGATGGTTACTGGTGATGAAAAGTGGGTCACTTACGACAACGTTAGTCGAAAATGGTCGTAGTCGAATCGCAGTGAGCCGGCGCAAGCGGTGACCAAGCCAGGATTGACGGTCAGGAAGGTTTTGCTATGTGTTTGGTGAGATTGGCAAGGAATCATCTACTATGAGCTGCTCCCCTACGGCCAAAATCTTAATTCGGACCTGTACTGTCAACAATTGGACCGTCTGAAGGAAGCAATCAGAGAAGCGGCCAGCTTTGGACAATAGGAGCGAAATTGTGTTCCATCAGGACACCGCCAGGAAACACACATCGGTAGTGACTCGCTAGAAGCTCCGGGAGCTTGGTTGGGAGGTTCTTATGCATTCACCTTATAGTGTGATTACTACCTGTTCCTGTCTATGGCGAATGATTTTGCTGGTGAAAAATTCGCCTCAAGAGAAGCTTGTGAAAATCGGCTGTCCCAGTTTCTTGCCAATAGGGACCAGGGTTTCTATGAGAGTGGCATTATGAAATTGCCTTCTCAATGGAAACAAGTTATCGAACAAAACGGTGGATATTTGACCTAAATCGGTTCATTCTAACTATGCTAAATAAAACCTTCAATTTAATGCAAATATAATGGATTTATTTTTACTAGACCTTATACTTAACGCTGCAACGATCAAACATTACAAGAGCGTTCGAAGCAAAGCAGTATTGATCAATTGTATTCTTGGACGTCATACAAGCTTTTGATAAAGTTTGGCATGAAAGCCTATTCTTCAAAATTGGATGTACCTTTCCTAACAACACTTTCAAAATATTGAAGCAATATTTTATTGATAGAAAAGTTATGGTTGAACATGGTTACGTACGTAACACAAATTCTATCTTATATCTGGGGCTCCTAAAGTACACCCCAGGTCTACTAACATATGGCAATCTTTTAACGTCATTATTTGCATACGATATAGAAATCTTGAGTGTCGACAACAGAAAAACTACAAGGTCGTTGGTAAAGTATACAATAATGCCTGCATAGCGAACTAGAATCATAAATACCTACATGCATAAACAAATATGCCCACAACTATAAATTTATGTTAAGAAATATACCACAAAAGAACGGAGTAATTTATCTAGGCTTTCATCTTGATAAATGCCCACATGAAAAATAAAAGCACATTGAAACATAGCAATTTTATGCTAAATTGAAAGTAGCCAAACTTCATTGGTTTATTGGAACGACATATAAATTGACTCTTAATAATTTATTATTATTACATTAGGCTATGTGAGTACAACCACCGAAAACGTATTTGGTGCAGCCTTATGCCCAACTAACACAGATCTAGACTAGATTGCAGCTGGCTCGTTTGAACTTCGCAGTAGTCGATTAGGTTTTATATTTCCTCTTCGCGTAATAAGATATGTGTGAAGCTGCTATTTGTTAGAAATATTCCAATGCGATTATGAGCAACCCTGCTGTTATTTTTCTTATTACTTTGCTTGTGTTTTCTTTCAATTGTGTTTGTATTCTGCCTACCTTACTTTACGTTTTGTTTTTGACATATTGTTTCATTCGAGAATAAACTTGCAAACTATAAAGTTAGTTCAGGCGGCATTTTTAATTTCGAGATTCAACACTATTTACCCCACAGAAGGCTAATGGCCTACGGAAGATTTACCTGCTCCTACTAGGCTAGGGAATCTGGCATTTCATTGCTATCATCCGACTGATATACCGGTATCCATTATAGAATCACAGAATTCCTCCTCGCAAAGGAATTGAGAACTATTTCTAGGCCAAATTTGATTGGAAAGAGTACATATGTTGGTACCACGAGTGCTCCCACGAAAGACCTTCCTTAACAGACGTTTTAAAGCGTAAACACGGCTACGGTTCACGGTTGACCATGACATCACATCACACCATGTTTTACCATACAGCCTCTGTCAAGAGTAAGTCAAAACATTATTGGCAACAGCTCTGCCAATATTAACAACATGCAATACACACACAAATATATTCTCTCTGTACATTTTTGATAGTTTTTCCCCACAATAAATTCGGGATTATTGTAAGTTACACAATTTTATATATTTTCCAATATATTTCCGTATTTCAAAAATGTAGATCATAAAATCTTCCACAAGTAAGAGTAAAGCCATGGAAAGTACCAGGTTTTCCAAGGAGTCTTCATTCAAAATAGCACAAAAAACTTCTAAAGTGCAAAAAGAACGAATTTATGATTCATTGATGCAAAAGTTCAATTTCGAGTCTGATGACCTAATTCAGTTCTGCAACGAATTGAATACGATTCCCATTGAAAGTCAGACCGAATCTCTTGTGGAGGTCAGACGAGAAGGCCTACAAGACTGTTGGTCTCGTGTACGGCCAGCTTTTGAGAATGTGTTTATGGCGATTTTGAGATACGTCGACAGCGACGTATCTCAAAATTTCAAAGTCTCAGCTAGAGCAAAATTTGATCTATGCTCTGATTAATATTATACTTGCAAATCCCAAATGCAAGATTTGCTTAAGTTTTTCCACCCCGCACAAAAATTATACCACTTCCGATATAAACCCAAAGGAAAGTTGGTGCAATTGTCAAACGTTACTCTCTAATCGACGACAGTTTCTAACTTGCTTGGAATGCCTTTAAAGCTCGATTTGAAAATAAGCGAATTCTCGTTGAAAATCAGTTGAAGATGCTATAGAACTTGCCCACTGTTCAATCCGAAAACAGTGTGGCAATTCAACATCTTCAATTGGCAATTAACAATTGTCTGTCCATCCTAAACCCTCAGGGTGTGACAACTGAAAACTTGGACCCCATTCTAGTTCATATCGGCCTAACAAACTTGCTAATTTGTCGCTCTGGGAACAATTCCTAAATTCCAGGAAAGACCTACCTCTTTGGTCACAGCTGGATGAATTCCTAACAAGCAGGTACGAAGTACTAGAAAGACTAGATTTCTTATAGTCTTATGTAATGTGTGAGTGCCGTAGTGGTTAGTGTGTTCGCCTTCTGATCTGTAGGTCGTGGTTCAATACCCGGCTGATGCATAACAAATTTAATATCGAAAAGATTTTTCTTTCGAACGGTACCCACCTGTCGGCAAGCAATTGGAAATTCTTCCGACAGTAACAACTTGCCATGAAAAAGCTTCTAAAAAGAACTCTGTGACAAAGCTCAGAAAAAGTGATGTCACAAGTGTTCTGCCATTCGGAACCGGCTAAAATAAGTAGGTCCATTCTAATACTGTCCAAAATTTAAGACGCACAACAGTAATGGAAGAGAAGCTCGGCCAATGAGCCCTTTGGGGTTTTAAGTGCCACATATTTATATTTTTTATAGTCCCAGATACTTCATTTCCTTGGAAATTGTTAGTTCCATTCCTCCTAAATTTAGGGTTCCCAGGTACAGTTTCCTTCTCGTGGTGAGGGGTACTAATGTTGTTTTGTTCGGCGGAATAGAATAATTACTTATGACCACTTAATAATAAAATTCCAATAGTCAAAACCGCCGTTAAGCCAATTTTCAACTACGACATTCAGCTTTGAGGAACAGCTGTTAACGTTAAAATTGAGAAAATTCAGCGCTCTCAGTCTAGAATTCGCAGAAATATTTGCAGATCTTCTTGATGTATCAGACTTGATGCTTTTACTAAAATAGATATAAAAGCGTTAACAGCGTTACTCTGAACAACTAAAAAAATCCTATAACTTTAGCGAGAAAGCTTCTCAAACACAAATACAACAGATGTCTACGTTAGGTTAGGTTATGTGGCTGCCCTCTTTCTGAGAGGACACACTTAGGCCAGAAGTGCCCATTGTGATACCACCGAGCTTCTCTTCCAATACTTTTGTGCGTGTTAAATTTGGACAGCATTAGAAGGAACCTACTTATATTAGCCGGTTCCGAACAGCAGAACCCTTGTGACATCACTTTAACTTAGTTTTGCCACAGAGCTCTTTAAGAAGCATTTTAGGCAAATTGTTACTGCCGGAAAAATTGCCAATTCTTGCCGGCAGGTGGGTACCGTTCGAAAGAAAAATCTTTTCGATATAAAATTTTGTTATGCTTCAGCCGAGGATTGAACCCACGACCTACAGATCAGAAGGCCAACGCACTAACCACTGAGCTACGGCACCCACAACAGATGTCTAAAAAGGAAAAATATTGTATAGTCGCTTAGAATATATGATGTATTCTACATATTCGCCTCTACCACCATACGAAAATCCATCAAAAGTCCTTCATGCCTTATAATCCTTGCAATTGATTCAACCACTAGTACAGAAATGTCGTAAGAAAGATTCAATACATACAATACATAAAAAATCGAAAAAAAAAATATTTAAAAAAATGGTATAGAAATGAACTGGTTATTTAGCATTAGAACTGATCCAAGCTGTGGAACAGCATAGTACAGCATATGAAGCCTTGCGGTTTTATAGGGCAAGTTATCTTACAAAAAAAAAAGAAAAAAGAAAAATAATAAATTCGTTCGCATGACATTCAATCCTTAATCTTATCTTACGCCATCTGCAATTCATATATTATATAAAATGAGTCTTTTTCTCACTGTCTGCCAGCAGCTTAACCCTAAAACAGTTATTTTCAGAATCGCAAAAAATAATTAATTTTTTTTTTAATTTAACGCTTTCGGTTACCGAAATCACAATCCTACTGAAAACATAAAATCATTATTAAGCAAAGAAAACAAGTGCTTCAGAAATAGTTTGATATATTAAAAGAATCGTGTATATCGTTATGTTTGTAATGCGATTATTTCCGATATTAATCAGTCATTGTTCGATCGCTAGATTATATCACTAAATAACTGTACTGTATGTCGAAATTGATATATTGTAGTTAAGTACGTCAAAACCAAGCAGCTATGCTGTCTCGATCTGACCTATTTAGCAACTAATTATTATTTTTATTTTTTTATTGAAAGTATAAATAAGTTCATGCGGTTGATAACATATGTCGCTACTAGTTTATTATTCCATTGTTTCATCTGGCAACACCGTCATTTTGCAGTGCCATAATTAGGCTTTCTTTTTCAATATCTGTCAGAGTGGCACTTAAAAGCCCAAAGGGCTCTTTGGCCTAACTTATCTTCCATTACTGTTGTGCGTGTTAAATTTTGGACAGTATTAGAAGGGACCTACTTATTTTAGCCGGTTCCGAACGGATGAACTCTTGCGACATCACTTTTTCTGAGCTTTGTCACAGAGTTCTTTTAGACGCTTTACCATGGGAAAGGTGGGTACCGTTCAAAAGAAAAATCTTTTCGATATTACATTTGTTATGCAGGTGAAGACTCGAGAAGATCCATCACAAACGCAAAAACACTACTCGGAGTTACTTAGCCAACCTTAGCCAACGTCAAACAAGGATTTTTCACGTGTGAAGAACTGCTCCAACGACGACAAAGAAAGGGGTTTTTGGATTGAATTGTGACTGGCGATGAAAAGTGGATCCATTGCGATAATCCAAAACGTCGGGCAATGTATGCATATCCCGGCCCTGCCTCATCATCGACGGCCAAGCGAGTAGATCATGTTGTGTATTAGGTGGGACCAGCTGGGTGTAATGTATTATGAGCTGTTGAAATCGGGTCAGACGATCACAGGGGCCTGTATAGACGATATTTGATGCGTTTGAGCCGAGAATTGCGAGAAAAATTGCCGCAACATGCCGATAGATACGATAGAACTTACTTAGAAACGCTCACATGAAAAGTCCGCTCACATGGGAACAGTAAGGTACGAACCTTTTCTAATTCTCGGGGAAGAAGCTTGGTGATCATGATGGAGGATGGCAAAAGACGCTCGGTTCATCAGAGCATCAGCATCAGAGCGGCGTATGAACTCTGTGCTATTGAACGGAAAGAAGAAGAAGCCCAAAAAGTAATAAGGAGGAACAATTTTTCCAAAAAATTACCGTTGCTAAAACTCGGTGAAGGACACAAAAGAAGAAAACCAAACCATTAGCAGACTTCGCCACCAAAACGCACCCCATCCCAAAATTGGGAGAGGTCTCGGCCTGGACAGACACCTACCATCGAAACTCCAAAAGCAGCAACGATGAGGAATACAGCTTCGGAGGAAGCTGCTATAACACCAGATCACAACGCGGCACGAAAGCAAACACAGCCAAAACAGAAGCAGGGGTGGACGAAGGTTCAGCAAAAAAAAAAAAAAAGACAGGAGATAGAAATGTAAGATCTAAACCGGACGCAATTATCATTTCGGCCAACAAGGCATCACATATGCGGACATATGTTGGGCGACACTGCCAGAGTCGTAACAATTACTCACTCTATCTCAGTTCAGTTACGAAACCTTGATGAAATTAACACCCCAGAAGGAGTGTGTGATGCATTACAACAACAATTCGACATTCCGCGCCCGGACATAAGCGCTATCCATAGTATTCGAATGGGACAGCAATGCACGCGAACAGCTTATGTCAGCCTACCAGCGATTGACGCTGAAAAGGTTTTGGGTGTCCTGCCGGGTACGTGATTGTGTCTCGCCGACACGATGTTTCACGTGATGGGGTTATAAACACCAAGCTGCAAACAGTAACAACGCACACAAATGTGTTCTATGTGGAGGGAGGTTTATGCGGCTGGGAGTGCCAGCTGTCCTGAACACCAGAAAGCTCTAAAGAAAGGCGGGCGATGAAAATCATTCAACTCAATCTAACCCACTGCATTGCGGCACAAAGTATCCTGCGCCAAACGATCTTTGAACAACATTTCGACATTGCTCTCTTGTGTGAACAACACCAACACGTAAGAAGCTCTGAGTGGAAGATGGACGAATCCAATATTGCTGCAATGTGGAGTACGAATGGCAAAGCGTATCAGAGTACAACTTCTGTAGGTCATACTGGTTTCACGTGGATAAAATTAGATGGCGTATATTTCTTCTGCTGCTATGCTCCTCCAAGTTGGGAGCTGAGCCGGTTTGAGCAGATGACGACGGAAATGGTAACGGAGACTAGCACAAGACACTCGGTACTCATAGGTGGCAATTTCAATACATGTCCAACGATATAGGGCAGTAGAAGCACAAACAGTAGGGTCAGAATTCTCATGGAATGCATTGCTACGCTCGACGTCCAACTTTTGAACGACGGACAGCGCACTTTTGAGTCAGGTGACAGGAAGTCGGGTACAGAATTGACTTTCGCCCACAGCACGATTGCGCGACATACCAAGTGGAGAACGGGAGATCACACAGTGATTATAGTGTAATCAACGTCTTCTTATAAATGTGGAGTAATGGCCACACGAGTGAGGATGGCAGAAAGCATTATGGGACAAATCTGAAACGAATGTGACGCTGCAATGCGCAAAACAACACAAAAGCCGACCCGTAAATCAGTTTACTGGTGGAATAATGAAATCGCCGAGTGCAGGAAGTGTTGCAATTATCCACACAGAAGAATGCAGCACTCACGGCACCACCCATCATATGACATGCTCCGTTCGGAGTGTAAAACCTACCGCAGTCAACTGAAAACCGCAATAAGAAGAGGCTAGGATTCTTGCTTGAAAGAACTGATGGAAGACGCTGACATAGACCTTTGGGACAAAGCCAATAAAGATTTCATGAGTAAAGTTAGAAGTCCTAGCCCTCGGATACTCGGATACTGCACTTTTCACTGCTTTATTTCTCACATAGCGGAGAGCTAAGCTAACCCCCAGAAGAATATGAAGTACTATCTGTAACCACGAAAGATGTTCTAGATACCCTAAAGAAAATAGAAGACAACAAAGCACTAGGATTGGACGGCATACCTAACGTAGCGATAAAATCAGTCATCCCAGCGAACCTTATCATCTTCACGAAGATTTTCACTTTGTGTCTTAAGGAGGGTGTCTTTCCTACTTTCTGGAAGCGTCAACGATTAGTCCTTCTATTCAAACCATTCGATCGATTCAATGGGCAAAGTACTCGAGAGGATAATCGTCAATCGACTACACGACACGCTTTATAGTGTAGATATCGCGCGTGAAGCGACGAGTGGAACGGGATGGAGGTGGGGCGATAAGAAGTACTACGTTGTGGTAACTTTGCACGTCACGAATACTTTCAACATAGCAAGCTGGCCAAAAATTATAGAAGCGTGCCACATTCTGGGACCAACACTATGGAATACCATGTATCACGCCGTGCTGAGGATTAGCCTTCCTCCAGGTACCCAGTTGGTGGGATACGCGGATGACATTGCCCTGGTTGCAGTAGCAAAAACCACGGAAAAAAGTACAAGAGTTGTGCAATGAAGCAATAACGAGGATCATAGAGTAGCTGGTTAATGCAGACCTGACACTAGCAGCCGAAAAAACAGGAGTTCTTGTGAGCACCCGGAAAGTGCGTGAGGTATTCACCTTTAAGGTTTGCGGCATTCGTAAAACCTCTCAGCCGCACATTAAGTGTCTCGGAATACGTATCTACACAGAAAAGCCCTTTAAGGATCATCTTATTGCATTTAATGACAAAGTAACAAAGGTGTATGGAGGATTATCGCGTATCATGGCAAATCTAAGCGGACCACGTTCTAGCAGACGTGGTTATAACATCTACTGTACTATATGCAGCCCCAATCTGGGTAAAAGCCATAGAAGTTTTAGCGTGCGAATTACAGCGAATATACACAACCGGTCCGAAGGTATCAAAACGAGATGAGAGACAGCGCAGTATTCATTCATGGCAACAAAAATGTGAAAAATCGGAGAAGGGGAAGACCGATATTACTGCAGCCTTCGGCGAACAGTGCCCCACATGTGCGACTCGCCTTAAAAATGGCAAATTGTACAAGCAGCGGCGGCAAAAATTATTATAATACTTCGTTGGATTGAGAGTCAAAGAGCAATGATTCGTGCACGTGAAAGTCAGGGCATCAGTGGCCCGACCTAACAGCGGACGGTAACGAACTAGACAAACCATAACAGACCTTTGAGCAGCAATTCTCCAGACGGCTCCCGACTAAATACTTTACGGTGGTTCCGGAACAAGCTTAACATCGGGCGTGAGGAGATTTTTTAGCGGGTTAAAGTCTCGCACTGACTCCTCGTTAAAAAAAAGAACTCCACCCGCAATATAGTCTAGACATTGCTCTTTCCGATTGCCACTTGTTCCGATCGAAAACATACGGCCTGGAAGAACAACGTTTCCATTCTTACCAAGAAGCCAAGAAATGGGTCGATGGCTTACATAAATTTATCGTGGAAAACAAACCTATCGTTGCACAGTTGTTATGGCAAAAAAGAAAACGATGACAACACATAGCACAGTCATAATGATGATGTTATTACAATAAATTACACAACAAAGGCATACAACGAAACCACGATATTATTCCGTTAAGCATGATAAATAACTTACAATTGATTGATATGGTTTTTAAAACTGAAAAAGAAATACAAATTTGGACTTTCGCTGCACATATATTGATATGTATCTATATATATATATATATATATATATATATATATATATATATATATATATAGATATATATAGATGTATATAGATATATATAGATATAGATATATATATATATATATAGATATATATAGATATAGATATATATATATATATAGATATAGATATATATATATATATATATATATATATATATATATAGATATATATAGATATAGATATATATATATATATAGATATAGATATATATATATATATATATATATATATATATATATATAGATATATATATATATATATATATATATATAGATATATATATATATATATATATATATATATATATATATATATATATATATATATATATATATATATATATATATATATATATATATATATATATATATATATATATATATATATATATATGTCTTAACATGGAGCAAAGAACGGTTATTAAATTCCACGCAAAAATTGGTAAAAGTTCCACCAAAAATCAAAACAATGCTCATCACATTCTTCGATAGCAAAGGAATTATCCACAAAGAATTTGTACCAACTGGTCACACAGTTACTGTCGCATGTTACCTCGAAGTTTTGAAGCGTTTAATGTCCAGTATCCGTCGTGTTCGACCAGAATACCGCGATCCAAAAAATTGGTCTCTGTTGCACGATAATGCACCGAGTCACACAGCACCTATTGTTCATAAATTTTTGGCTCGGAATCAGGTCTGTGTGTTGAATCACCCTCCGTATTCACCTGATTTGGCACCGTGCGACTTCTTTTTGTTCCCAAAACTGAAATTGAAGTTGAAAGGATGCTTTTTTCATGACATTCAGACCATACAACGGTCTTCGACGAGGACACTGGAGGCAATTCCGAAAAATGAGCTGGAACACGCGTTTGAAGCACTATTAAATCAATGTAACAAGTGTATTGAATCAGGAGGAGAATATTTCGAATAAATATACCGAAAAATTATCAGATATCGTGTTTTAATTGTGTTTTCTAGAGACAGTCCTAATACATAATTGTCACACCTTGTATATACATATAACTATATATATATATATATATATATATATATATATATATATATATATGTATATATATATGTATATATATATATATATATATATATATATATATATATATATATATATATATATATATATATATTTATTTTCTGAGCGTTGTATGAAAAACAGATCGGTTTTTACAAAATTTTTATATAAAATTTATAATTTTCTTTATAACATTTAAAAAGTTAAAAATTCATAGAAAATATTATATACCTATAAAAAGGTATTAAAATTACCTGTGTTTTGATACCAATATTGTAGAAAAAAGTTGCTTGTCTCTCGAGTAATCTCGACCTCAATTTTGAACTTTGCCCTTGAATCACGCCTTGTGTGGGCATTTGCGGAGACAAATTTTTTATTTTTTATATTCACAAAACGAAGCTCTATCCGAGGCAATTTTTAATTTTTTTTCCCCTTGTGAGTCCGTATTCTTCACTTATGCCCCTGCGTTGCTTGTTAAAAATCGTACAGCTATGTCCACAGCAATTCGCTCAAATGGAGCACCCACGGTGTATTGGTGCATCTTACCGTGACTTTACTTATTGGGACCTTTGGCCATTGCACATTGCCTGCACTTCCTTATTGGATTCGGTCGACATCCAACCCAATAAAATCGTTTATTTATTTTCTCGACGGTTTTGGTGATTCCCAAATGCCTTCACTGGAGGCATTGTGATACTCAGCTATCACTTCATTTGATTCTTGCCTTGGGTACCACTAAAAGATCATTAGTGATTTTTCCATCTTCACTCTCCCATGCTCGGAATAAACATCCGTCTCATAAGTGCAGGCTTTGCCACTGGGACCAGTATGCCTTTGCTGTTGGACTCTGATTAGCCATTTCTTGCAAATCTGGACGTATGCCCTGCTTCTTGTATTCCATAATCTTTATGAGATCTGGGTCGTTCCGCTGATCTTGCACTCGTTCGGTGGTCCATGACTCCTCCGGCAATATATTCATAAATTGTATGTCGACAATGTGCTTCTTGCTTTCCATTCGAGAACTATGTTTACATTCCATTTTGCAAGGATGACGAGATAAAGCTTCCGCGTTGCCGTGATGTCCTCCTTTACGTTGCTCGATAATAAAATCTTAACCATCTTAACGCTGAGTGGTCAGTTAGTAGATGAAATGTCTCACCATACAAGTATTTATGGAAATACTTTACACATTCCAGTATTGCGAACAATTCTCTTCGAGTGACACAGTAGTTTCTCTCTGGCTTTGACAGGATTTTACTGTAGTCTACTATTACTTTTTCTTGCCCATCTATGATCTGAGAGAGCACACCACCTATTCCATAGCCACTCGCATCTGTGTCCAACACAAACTTTTGACCAGGTACTGGATACGCTAATACTGGTGCTGAACAGAGTTTTTCTTTCAGCTATTCGAATGCTTTTTGTTGGTCCTCGCCCCACACAAATGGTTTGTTCTTTCTTGTTAACTCATGCAGACTGCTGGCGATGTTTGCAAATCCAGGAACAAATCGTCTATAGTAGGTGCATAAGCCTAGGAAGCTCCTTAGCTCGTGAAGATTCGAGGGAATAGGCCATTCTTGTACTGCTGCTACTTTCGCCTCGTCGGTATGTACCCCTTCTGTTGTTACTTTATGACCAAGATATTTAACTTCTCGCCTGAAGAGTGAACACTTTTTCATATTCAGTTTAAGCCCTGCTGATTGTATACGCTCAAATACTTCTTTCAACTTTTCCAGGTGGTCGTTAAAATCTTTTCCCATCACGTTAATATCATCGAGGTACACCAAGCACGTTTTCCAGTGTAGTCCTCTGAGTACACGCTCCATCAAACGTTCAAAAGTAGCTGGCGCATTGCATAAGCCAAATGGCATAAATGTAAATTGCCATAGACCATCGCCAATACTGAAAGCTGTTTTCTCTTTGTCCTCCTTACCAAGTTCCACTTGCCAGTATCCACTTTGCAAATCAAGAGTTGAGAACCACTTCGCACGAGATAGTGTGTCCAGAGTGTCATCGATTCTTGGCAGTGGATAGCTGTCTTTTTTCGTAATATTATTCAGCTTCCTGTAATCCACACAGAATCGAGTACTTCCATCCTTCTTCTTTACCACCACATTTGGTGAAGTCCCTGGTTCAACTCGCTGATGGTTCAATAACACCTTGTTTCTGCATATCGGAAATCAGCTTAATGGCTTCATCTCTTTTGGCCAATGGAACTCGTCGTGGTGTTTGACAAATTGGTCTAGAATCACCGGTGTCAATCTGATGCTTCACGATGGTTGTTCGTCCTCCAGTTTTTCCATTTGAAGAAAGGATTGAACTGTACTTGTCCAATAGTTGTAAAGCCGTTTATTTTTGCTGGTTGGTAAGCACACCTGCCCATTCTTCCACCTGTGCTTTTATTTCCGCTCTGACGGTTCCTGATCTTCCACTTTTTATCGACGAACCCTTTTCGCAGTCTACTACGGCAGTAACTTCCTGGCAATGACCAATCACCATTCCTTTCTTCACAACTGTAGATGTATTAGTTGGATTTAATATTCGCACCGGTGCTATTCCATTTTCTTTAGGTTCTATTAACGTTCTACCAAGTATGATGTTTTTATTTGGTATTTTATTATCTGCTTCCACTACACTACAACTTGTGTGTCCCATCATCCACATTCATCTGTGCTCAAATCACCTCTTCTGATTTTGATGGAACCTCTTGCCGTTGACATGCCAGTACTCCTTTGATGTTTCCACTACGTTTGTAACCGATGTTCAATGGTAACTCGACATTTGCATAGCGTAGTATCCGTTGATTTAAATCTAATGTAAATCCGTTGTCAATCATAAAATCAATACAATTATTACGTCATCGAAGATGTCGGCCACAATGAATTCATGTTTCCACGTGCAATTTCCAATAGATACTCGTTTCTTTATCTTACCCAGAATTTGTCCATCCTTACCCGTTGCTGTACTCAATTTTATTCCCATTAAAGGCTAAAACCTCTTTACCAAATCGCTCTTGATTATAGAATGTGATGCGCCAGTATCCAGGGTTAACATGAATTCCATATTGTCCAATTTTCAATCAATAGTCAAGCTGCTTGGCACACGCTGTAGTTGTGAAATGTGAATGATGGGGCAAACCACTGTTGGAGTCAGTTCACGCCCCGCTGAACTGACTCGATTTAGTTTAACGATGGATTTGTGTTAGTGGACCGATCAAAGTCCACTCTGCGGGCGTGGGTTCGAATTCCACTTCTGACACCAATAGTTACGTTTTTATTCTATGAACGTGTAGTTCTATTTGAATCAACCTTGTTCGATCACTGGATTCTGTTAATAATAATTGCAACACTTAGTTTGTACAACTATATACAGCAAGAATTTATTTATTACGCAAATATTGTTACAGTATCAGAGGCAAAAGTTGCAAGTACATTAAAGTGTCATTGTAAATAGTTGATTGTAAATAGAGTTGACTGAATAAATTGTTCCTGTCTATAGTTGTACAAAATAAGTGTTTTATTACTAACAGAATCCAGTGATCGAACAAGGTTGATTAAAATAGAATTGAACGTTCTCAAAATAAAAACGAAACAATTGGTGTCAGAAGTGGGATTCTGTTAAGATGGTGAAAATTGACCAAAGAAAAGTGGACCAGCTTAAAAAACTGTAGGCAGAGATGAATCTATCATAATCACGTCCAAATGCGGAACTGCTGGTGAGACTAAGGCAAGCCATGAAGGCTAAGGGCATTAATGTAAAAGAACATGAGTTCTTTGAGGAAGCCGATATACATGCAGTTGTGCACGCTGAGGAAGAGAGCAAAATAGATTTGAGTGGCCAACTCATGGAATTAATTCGAAATTACAAGAACATTCGGCTGAATTGCGTATGGAAATTCAAGAACATTCGGTTAGCCAAGAAAACGCTATGGGAGAATTCAAGAAAGCGATTGACTCCAAGCTTCAAGTACATTCAGCTCGCCAAGAACTTCCTTCTTCCTTCCTCTTCATCGAGAATCTACAAAAAGAAATTGATTTTAGATTTCAGGAAATGTCTGGTTCTATTAATAACAAAGTCACAGAACTGAAAGGACACGTGGATGAGTTGGATGATAAGCTGAAGGAGCATGTCGACAATTAGGAAGTTAAGTTTAAGAAATTAGAGCACGATCTCGATCAACTAAAAATAAACGTACCATCTACATCAGTGATTAGAGAATCAAGTGCAATCAAGCTAAAGCCGCAGACGTTTGATAGATCCACGCTATTCAACATCTTTAAGCTTCAGTTCGAGAGAACAACTTCGAAAAATCAATCGGACGGTAGTGACAAGATTGCTGCTTTAATAGTCGCATTAAATAGGTAATGCTTCCGAAGCATTACAGATGGTTCCAGAGAAAGATAGTAGTAGCTATCAGTCACTGATGGACACACTTTAGCGGAAATATGGAAATGAATTTAAGAGTCAATTGCATAGAGTGGAATTAAGATCGCGTGTTCAACGTAGTAATGAGAGCCTTCAGGAATTCGCTTCCGTTATTGAGCATTTATGTCATCTAGCGTTCTCCGGTAATTCGTCGAGAAAATAAAAATAGAGGCATTCATAGATGGTATACGCGACGGAGAGACTAAGCGTACCCTAGTTAAGTCACCAAGGAGTACATATGCGGAGACAGTTAGTAGTGCCTTGACGATTGAAGCCGCCAGTTTGATGTGTCAACCACGATTGCATTCCATGGGTATACCAACTAGAAACAGAAACATCAGATCTAGTTGAAGTAGTGTGTCAGGCATTCAAGCACAACGAGTCGACGTGAAAACAAATTTACTGGTAAGTGCTTCATTTGCGACAAACGAAGGCAAATGGCGCGAGATACAACTTAGGAATATATTGCTGGAGGAGTCATGGACCACCGAACGAATGCAATAATATCAGCGGAACGACCCAGATCTCGTAAAGATTATGGAATACAAGGAGCAAGGTGTACGTCCAGATTGGCAAGAAATGGCTAATCAGAGTCCAATAGCAAAGGCATACTGGGCGCAGTGGCAAATCCGAATATGTATAATATTTATTCCGAGCATAGGAAAGTGAAGATGGAAAACTCACTCAAATGAATCAAATGAAGTGATAGCTGAGTATCACAATGCCTCCAGTGGAAGGCATTTGGGAATCACCAAAACCGTCGAGAAAATAAATAAACGATTTTGTTGAGTTGGATCCCACGACCATGTCGACCGAATCAAATAAGGAAGTGCAGGCAATGTGTAATGGCCAAAGGTCCAATTAAGAAAAGTCGGGGTAAGATGCACCAATACACCGTAGGCGCTCCATTTGAGCGAATTGCTGTGGACATAGCTCGACGATTTCCAACAAGCAACGCAGTGAACAAATATGTTCTGGTGGTTATAGATTACTTCAATAATTGGCCTGAAGTATACCCCATTCTAAATCAAGAAGCTAGTACATTCGTCAACCAATGGATTACTCGTTTTGGTGTACCGATGGAATTCCACTCAGGCCAAGGTCGAAATTTCGAATCAATTGTATTCAAAGAGATGTGCCGTATGTTGGATTTATACAAAACTCGTACAACACCTTTGCATCTACAATCGGATGGCATGGTAGAACGATTTAACCGTACCTTGGAGGAATATTTGAGAAGAAAAGTCGCAGATAAATACCAAGGAGACTGCGACGTACATATACCAATGTTCCTCATGGCATATCGATGCGCACAACATGATACAACGGCTACTACACCAGCAATGGCAATTTTAGGAAACGAATTTAAACTGCCAGTTGATTTAAAATTTGGAGTTGCAATACCAACTAGATCAACGGAAGGTAACGACACTAACGAAAAGCGGGAACAGTTGGATGAAGTATAGCAGTTCAGCAGAGAGAAGGGCAGATGATAGGCGATAAGATGAAGGCCACGTATGACTTGAAAGCCAATTCAAAAGGGTTCTATTAAAGAGAGTTTGTAATGCTTCATAATCCACAACGAAAGGAAGGCCTGTCCCCTAAGCTACAGACTCATTGGGAAGGACCATATGAGATTATAGCAAAGATAAATGACGTAGTGTATCGTATTCAAAATGTCTGTAATAAAAAAGCAAAGTTTAAAGTAGTGCACTTGGAGCGACTTGCGCCATATTTATTATTATTTTTTATTTTTATTTTATTTATGTATATATATATATATATATATATATATATATATATATATATATATATATATATATATATATATACATATATATATATAAACACACACATATATATATATATATATATATATATGTATATATATATATATATATATATATATATATATATATATATAGGTTAGTGTGGACGCCCTCTCCATTGTGATACCACGCGGATATTCCCTTTACCCATTCACTCGTTGAAGCAACCTGAGTTTTTAATGAATTTTAGGAGGTTGTTCATCTCAACCTGTGATATTTCTGCTAGGTCATTTATTTGAAAGTGGCCCAGAAATTGTTTGCGCATCCTGCACAAAACAGGGCAGGAACATAGCAGATGTGAGACGGTCTCAAGCTTCTCCTCATCTCTACAGCTTCTGCAAGTCGTGTGGGAGATGGCCTAGGCCCAATTTTGCAGCGTGTGAACCTATGAGGCTGTGGCCAGTGACCACTCCCACATAGGTCGAAATGTCTAGTCTATTTAGATCAGCAAGTTTATATATGTATATATATATATGTATGTATATATATATATATATATATATATATATATATATACATATATATATATATATATATATATATATGTATATATATATATATATATATATATATGTATGTATATATATATATATGTATATATATATATATATATATATATGTATATATATATATATGTATATATACATATATATATATATATGTATATATATATATGTATATATACATATATATATATATATATATATATATATATATATATATATATATATATACATGTGTGTGTGTATAAGATTGTGTGTTTCAAAGAGATTGATACATTTTATTTAAACAAAAATATTGTATCGAGGTGTATTTTTTATAATAAATATAAAAAAGCTATATAAGTATAAAAAAGAGTATTTATTGAAAAACGGCTGACCACTTTCCGATGACAGTTCACGACAAGCTATTTTTTAGACTGACTTTTCTTCTTGCTTTCAAACCACCGTGATGCCCTGACAATCGTTCTTCTTCGAAAAACTCTACACATTCTTCGCGCAAAAGTTGGAGTAGATCGCTGCTTGTCTGCTGCTTAATCTTAATATCAAGCGTTAGTTTAAACGGTTGGCGTTTTGTTGTACTTTGAATGCTCGAGTTAATCGCTTTCTGCACTTAGCTGACGTGCTTATACCACTTTGATGAATCGTCTCTGGATAGTTTCATTAACACCGACAGGATTTTTCAATTAGCCCTTTCAATTTGGCCGTTGCCTCTTGGTACTCCCGTACTTGATAAAACGTTATTTATGCCCGACCTATTACAAAAGTCCTCAAAAGCGTTTGATGCAAATCCTTCGCCTCTGTCACTTTATATGCGTTGGGAATAGCCAAACACATCGGACCACTGTGATAATTTGCTTATAGCTTTTTCGGCTGACGTAGTTTCGGTGGGGTATAGCCACACGAATTTAGTGAAGCCGTCGATAACGGAGAAGATGTACTTATACTTTTTTATGTAGCGTCCATTGGACCCAAATGATAGACGTGCTACGTTTGTAACGGTTGATCACGCTTATCTATACAATGTAATTCGTATAATTAATTCGCTAATTATACATTTGATGCAATTTTTTATGAAATTCGGTACTTTTTGCTCCAAATGTCAAATGAAATAAGTTTGGTGAATCATATGTATTGTTTTCTCTTTTGCGAATTGGCTTGATTCATGCGCTTCACGCTTCGGTCTCAATGGTTTTGGCACCACCAGTAGATCGTTGCCATTTACGTTTTTGTAGATGAAGTCACATTTTATTAAAAATTCTTTGTATGACATTTTCTTCAAAATTTCAGCCTCTGCTTTTTAGTGGTCGTCTTGCATTTGCACCCTTTTTATTCGGGCTGTCATCTCTGAATTTACACTTAACACCTTAACTGGTGGATGTTTGCTTAAAGCATCTGCGTGCTTCATTACGCCGCCGTTTCTATGAACTGTTTTGAAGTCGTAATCTTGCATTTAAAATATCCACTGCGCAACTTCTCAGGGAATTTCTTTCTTGGTTGTTGTTTGTTTAAATGCCGCACAATCAGTAACTAACGTAGACTTTACGCCCAATAGGTAATGTCGAAATTTGCGCATAGCCAAAATTGCCGCTTTAACTTCCAAATAATAACTATGCTGCTTCGACTCTGCTCCTGTCGTCTTCTTGCTCCAAAAGTGTACTGGGTGAAGTTTGTCATCTACTTGCTACATAAGTACTGTTCACACA